>JARQTH010000072.1:217156-285585 GCA_030142595.1 Trachelus iudaicus | reverse complement strand
CATATCTATGTATTATGGAACGAATGGATAACTTTAAAAAAAATATTTCCTCTTGTTGAGGATGATATAAATATCAATGTAATCAGTCAATTGATAGAAGGACTGGTAAAGCCACTGGAAGATTTCATACAGAAAAAATATATATACAACGTTATTAAATATTTATTACCTTATATATTATTAATAAAAACACTAAAACAGGATTTTTCGTTGTAACTTATTATGTATTAGGAATTTGAAAAACAACATCATAAATCGTAACATCATTTGTGACAGGAATGTAATATTTTTTCTAGAATCTTATTTCTTTCTTCTTGAGTCTTGTTGCTTTTCTTGACTGCTTCACGCAAATTATTTATTTCCTGGATGCGGGTCTTAGCCAGCTGCTGATGAATTGCTCTTGTTTCACTTACATTATGAATTATATTCTCGAAGCAATAGGTTTTTTTCGATATATTGCATATCAGATGCTTCTGCAACTGGCCAAGGTATTTCCGAAAATGAAAAAAATTATTCATTGACACCTCGATAGCACTTTCATAAAACTAGTTATAATAGATATAATTTTATTAGTTCAGTTTTATTACTTTTGTTCGTTTTATTACGAGTGCTCTTTTACAGCATAAAATAAAGAAAAATTATTGTTAATATATGTGCTTCTCCAAATAACCTTTAGTTCCTGAGTGTTGCTGTATTTCAAGATGAGAGATGTCTTCAACTTTTGCGATTATGTCTTCTTCTGTTGAGTAGCGGCATTCGTCTATACCAGTCTCTTTGTCATCAAATGGTAGTAAATTTAAAATATGTCGTCTGTAGACAGGATCTATGGAGCCGAAATAATTATGTTAATAATATTATTAGATTATATTCATTCATCTAACCTGAAAATGTATACTGTGACATGCTGGGTAGATTATTCTACCCAGGGTCTACTCGAATTAGCTATCGCAAACAAGAAAGGGGTATCAAAAAGAAAAGGAAGCAGAGGGTGCAAATCAAAAGAATATAATTAACCAAAATGCCGGTACAAAGAATACAGAAAATAGCAATGAAAAGGATGTACTCGAAGGATAACCGAAAAGAAAATATAATGCTCGAACTAGAAGAACTTAGGCTGTAATACGCACTACAAAACTAAACACGCGATATTTTGGAATGACAGGTCCAAGACAATAACACGTGGTTGTTCGCTCGGGAGCTCACGGGGTCGGAGGGATACGCAATGGACCTTTAAATGTGATGGTGGGAAGGGGCGTCGGGGTAGGAAGATACGCAAGTGGGCAAAGGGACAGGAGGGCGTATCGGCGCGAAATAATACGCGAAAACAACAACTTGGACACCAGTTATTTATTCGGCGTAGCACCGTCGAGTGACCTTGGAAGGTCCTCGAATGTTTACACGAATCTCAAAAGGCACGGCTAGCACGTGGAGAGGTGAAGGGATCTCGGGGTGGAAGGTTCCCGAACGCGAAAATGGCTACTTACTATTACCTCGGTTATGGGCTAGACAAAGGAGGTGATGGAAAGAGCAGGAAACGGAGGGTCTTCAAAAAGGGCGCAAAATACTAAAATTAGGACGCGCGCAATATACCACGGGCATCGAGCTGGTGGGCAGAAGGCCCGTCTGAAATACAAATAACGAAACTACGCAAAATACCAAAGGCCGATCCACGTGGGGACGGCTCATTAAATCCGAAAGGGAATCTACTAAATATCAAAACGCAAAACCAAAAAGGGGTTAGAGAAAGAATGGCAATAGGAAAACGCAATCATACGGTACTCACTTGAACGTGATCCGCAACAATATCCAAAGTCGTTCACACCACGCACTCACTCTCATTTAGATCGCCAAGAAACAAAAAAGGAAATTCGCATCTCGCTCGCTCTTTATCCGTGCATTCTCGCAGCCCGGCTCTAAGTGGCGAATGTTGCAGCTGTGTGGTCCTCGTGGGCCTCCAGAGCTTCGGTGATTGGTGAATCCACTAGGCTGAGAGGGCTATGCGCTCTGGCATTAGTTGGCAGTTCCGGCATGGAAGAGCATTGGTCTTTTCGCGTGTTGCTGGCCTGTCGGGCCTTCAGGGCCTCGCAGGTTGTTCATCCATGATAGTCCAAAATAATATCATCTCACAATCAGTTATTTGGAGACTTGTGCTTATAGTTGTGCAACCATGGATGGCGATTCACCTCTCCACATGGACGTGGGCACCATTTATACAAGGATCAGCTGGTATTATATATACATATATTTTGTAACGCGATGTTTCCTCTTCTTATGATTCCGCGTTAACAAATGTCGAAACTAGAGAATCCAGCAACCGCGATAATAGATTGGGCGCCAGACACCGTTCAACGATTGTCAATCACCCACCTAGGTAGGTGGGTAGGTATGTCGTTCCTGTTTGTAATGATATCATGAAATCGGCTGGGTCCTCTAGTGGCAACACGGCAGTTCGGCCCGTTCACCTCCCGAAACGCGTATGGTAGAGAGGCAGGATTCTTGACGTTAAAGGAATACTACGAGTTAATACACACTATCATCTAAATAAAAGGGACCAGTTGTGATTTGATATTACAATATCAAATCACAACTGGTCCCTTTTATTTAGATTTAATTTGAACAAACACGCGTCTTTCCGCTAATACAATGGGGAATCGTCGCGAAGGGCGACAAAGATAACACGCTTCACGCGAGACACATACGATTGTTCATCTTCTTCTTCTTCCTGTTTCTTACGGCTTTATGTCCTCATAGAGGGCTAAGTGCCAGACACATACGATTATTTTGCTTCTTCTTCTTCCTGTTTCTTACGACTTTATGTCTCCGTATAGGGCTAAGTGCCAGACACATACGATTCACAATCGTCCCTACACACTCATTTGACAGTGGTAACGGTCGGCACGTTCCAGTACAGTATGCGCGGGCAAATCATTTCATGTAAGCAATTAATAATACAATTTATAATTATAAACAATAAATTATAACATTAATACGGAATAGCTGGACGTTACAGTCGAAGCCAAGGCCAACGACCCCGGGAGGCGACGTGCCGGTTAACACTATTACGCGAAATTATAATTTATGAAACTTATTAGCGTTACACCGAGTATTTGATAAATAACAGATCAGCTGAGGGATCGAGAGCGATCTCCACACTGCGTTGTTCTCCCCTCACCCTTGAAGTTCCTTGGTAGCGTTTGCACAATATGTCACAATGAAATAGAAACGAATAGGCGACCACGATGTTTCTCCGTTAACGCGAGCTTCGCGATCTTTTCCTCCGAGGATCTCGATTCGCAGATTTTCGTATATGTATATTTTTATATGCTATACATGTATTGCATATATACACTTGATATATTCAGGAGTGAGGATTAATACCCATTTGAGCCGTCAAGGAAAAATTCAGAGTTCCACAAATTAGATGAGAACTCTTTTTCAGAATTCTGTAACAAATAAAATTTGGAAAAATTTGGAGCTACCTTATTGGCTCATTGACCCGCTTCTACTTGCGGGTATGCCAGTCCCTCTGGTAGCCGATTGCTGTATTAAGCCGCTTGGCCTGGGCCATGCTATGCGTCGTCGACGATGGTTGGCCCGACGATGGCATTTAAGATTGGCCTTGCGATGGTATCCAATATTGGCCGCACTGTCACTTAGGACGATCGGCCGAGAATTGGTTTCAACAAATGAATGAACATCCACAAAATAATTATGGTGAAAGCATTAATTTGTTTTGCAATAAAAGTTCAAATGTACACATTTTTTAAAATGAATACGAGACGATATGGAATACTTCAAGCATTATTAATATTCAACAAATAAAAAATGTATGTGTCGAATTTAAACTAATTGAAACTATCGCAAACCAACGATTGGCAAAACAATGTTAGGCCGAACATTGGCCGCTTCCGTTCGATTGGCAAAACCTACATGGGGAGATAACTAATTGTACAGAGAATAGTTATAATTCTTGATTCGCAATCTTTTTGTTGAGTAATAGAACTCTGCTATCTAATTTGAATATCATATTGCCTGTCTGTAAGTACGTCAGATTATTTTTCGAAGACATGCAGGTATCAATTATTGGTATGGAACCTTGTATACAAAAACTATCTTCTATATCGTTTCTTTCTTTCGATTAGAGATCATTTTTGTTGGATAATAATATTACATGATTACACTGTATGTCTTGAACAATATTTTCAGTTTGATATAATATATTTTCTTATTTTATAACAAATACTTTATTATGAGTAGAGTTATCGTCGTAATAGTTGTAAAAACGGTGACTGTGAAATAAAAAAAATTTCACTCCTATTTGTACATATAAAATAAATTGGTTTGAGTAGTTCGGATTGAAATTCGAATAGGAACTTATGCAAAATAATGTAGAAGACGAATGGACCATTTGCAAAGTGAAATTTTAATTGTAAAAACAGTAAAAAGAATCATATCAGTGCATTATGTCGTATGCGGATGAAATATTATATTTCACACTACATAATATGTCGAGCACATTAGGATTATTATATTATAAACGACATTCTCCTTGACATCAGTTCCACTTTGAGGGGCCATCTCCTTACGAACCGATATGTCAATAAGTCCCGGCAATATGGAACTGATGTTGCGGTGCAATTATAAGTACGCATTCACGTGCCTTTTAATTCGGGAATGTTCGCTTGGGGGGGTTGACTGTGAATACTCCAACACAATACGTTCTTATAATATAATATCTTTTCAAGTGACTAGGGCAAAAGATTTATGCTATATAGTGAACATAATAGTTATATACGTTTTAATAATTATCAGCGCCTTACGGGTTATATTCATTATACTATAATGAATGTTTCTTTCTCTTCTTGTTCAAAACGATATATTTATTGTACAGTTTGGCCCAAAATGATAGATTTTATTTCATCGGAATTTGCAAGGAGTTTGCTGAATTTATGAACTAATTAGATAGAATTAAATGAGCGTCGAGAGGGAGTACGTAGTACGAGGAAAAACAGCACGAGGAATAAGTACGGTACTGCTGAGAAAGAAGGTAGAAAACGGATGACCTCGTTTGCCTCAAACCGTACACTGATTCATGTCGACGTATAGAATATATTATATGCATTGGAACGACACTTTTTAACGGTGGAGCATAAATAAATGGCACCGCGAGAAATAATGAGTAAAATACTAAATTATTGGGCGCCAGGTATAACCAGAGTTACACCGCTGTCTCCTAAGGACAAGCAGGCCAGCTTTTACGCGGTGGGGTCCTGGGGAATTATTAAGCTGGCGCACCCGAAGACCTATTGGTAAAATAATATCTATAAATTTACAGAACCTTAATATTCTACAGAAATATATATCGTACTCCATACGATACGGAGGTACACTCTATGTAGCATTTCCCACAGAATATACAAGCAAAAAAATATTATATAGAATTTCACGTTAGCGAGTGCTAACGGACTCACGATACCCTTGAGCTAAGGAAACAACTCCGCGAGGCGTGGACTGTATAGGTGGCAACGCAAAACCAAAATTTGACGCATAAACGATATTAAATAGCACCGATCTATCAGATCGCCACCGGTTAGCAATCCGCGGATACAATAATGATCGAGAAATCGCAGAATGTTACGTTTTGTGGCGTGCATCTCGAAATGCCACGTCACAACATTAAGTAATAAAATTTGCGTGACAGGAAAAAAATTACTTGTTAAAGCAGTTCTGTCATTAATTTTCTGAACTATGTTTGATATTTCCATAAAAATATTATCTTATCAGCAAAAAACGAAATACAAGTTGTGGGAACCAGTTAATTGGTTCGACTTCCTACAGAAAGATGGGAGATGATAAAAAGAGCTGAAAACATTCTACAATTTATTTAATAGGGATTGTTACTATCCACGCGCCGCCACTAGCGCCATCTCCTTATGTAATCGAACAACAAGAAGAAAGGCGTAGAGTCAGTGAGAAAAATGGCGTCAGCTATGTACGCGAAAACGTCGCAAATAAATAGTTTATATAAAACGCTAGAAAAGGATCATTTCTAATATCATCAGACAACATTGGAAGAACATTGGCGCCCAACGTGGGACAACGGCAGCGGGGATAGGCTAGTGAATCGTAATATTCTTTCAAACGAAATCTCTATACGGGAATCCTGTAAGTCAAAATTCCATAGGCTCGGAAAATCCCTAGAAAATTTCCTAGACGCCAAAATTCTAGAAAATTTCCTGGGCACAAATATCCCTAGGAAATTCACTAGATTTCAAAAATTCGTTGAATAATTCATTTCCCACTATGACTGATATTAAAAAGCAAAAGAACACTAGAAGAAGTTTTAAAAGCCAAGTCACTAGAATAAAAAATACGGTGAAAATACAAGGGCAAAATTTAAGAGGTTGAAACAGCTGTGGGACTTGTTTGAAGGAGTACAATCTAATATTGAAATGTATGAAGATTCAGAAGAAGATGGAGATATGTCAGATCAAGAAGAAAAACATGAAAACGAGAGGCAAGAATTTGAAGACAGTTACTTCGCAGTCACAACAATAATTCAAGAAATTCTCGATCAAGAAGACCCGCGAAATCGTAGACCTAATCAGCACCAGAGACATCAAGATGAGCAAAGAGAAAGAGTAGTAAACAGAGATCCTGACACAGTTAGGACAAAATTACCAGAAGTCAACGTGCCAGAATTCGAGGGAGATTACACTAAATGGATATTTTTTAAAAACAGCTTCGAGACGACTTTTCATAATGCAACAGGTCTTACGAATCTGCAACGATATCAATACCTTATTGGATTACTTAAAAGAGAAGCCCTAAAGGCTGTCGAAGGTCTGGCTATCAGCGACGAAAACTATACCATTGCTTGGACGCAAGTTAAAGATACATATGACAATCAGAGAATGATTATTGAGACACACTTAGATGAACTACTCAATTTACCTGACATCTCTAAAGATAACAAAGCAGAAGCGATAAGACAATTTGTCTTACATATCAAAACGCAATGTGCGTCACTCAAAGCTCTGCAACAACCAGTGGCACACTGGGACACGCTAATAATTAATTTAGCAAAAAGAAAACTAGATTACATTGAAAAACGAGATTGGCAAAAAAGCACGAAAAAGAGCACTGCAGAAGAAATACCGACATTGGATCAATTCCTAAAATTTCTTACCGAAAGGGGAAACTCACTTCGACTGCTGTCTTCAAGCAAACAGAAAAAAAATTCGAACCCTAAGAAAAACATGGCAAAGGACAACAAAAGAAAGGGAAAGAAAGCTGTTCTGAAAATGACTTTGAAAACATGTGGGGTTTGTAACAAAGATCGTCCGACATATCAATGCGAGGACCTTCTTGGTCATTCAACTGAGGAGAGAATGAAACTTTTAGTCGATAAAAAACTTTTCACAATTTGCCTTCGATTTGGCCACAGAAACAAAGATTCCAGAGGTTCAGGCTGTAAAAAGTGTAGCGGGAGGCATAATACAATTCTTCATCGAGATAATACTCACCCAATCACTGAGCAAAATGCAGCAGCATCCAACGTCGCGCATTGCCCTCAAGATCAGCAATCCGTTTCGATAAACACACAAGTCCCAAAAAATACTTCAATGCAGGTTCTTTTGTCCACTAGGCTTATTTATATTCTAGATCATCGAGGAAAGCGAACGAAATGTAGAGCGCTTCTAGATTCAGGATCCCAATTCAATATAATTACGAATGGTTTGTTTCGGCAACTTAAGCTCCCATACACAGGATCAGGAGTTCAAATTACTGGTATTAATAAGGCTAGATCAGAAGCAACAAAGACAGACGCTGAGTAGGATAGAATCAATGTATGGAGACTTCAGTACGGAAGCGTAATGTCTAATTTTGCCATTGATCACAGAACCTTTGGCTCAAGCCAAGCTTAAGTGTTTTAAATTTCAAATTCAAAACGACCTTCAATTGGCAGATCCCACTTATGATGAACCAGGCAGCATCGAAGTTTTTTTAGGAGCTGGATTTTTCTGGAGCATTCTTCTGGGAGCATAAAAAAATCACGTCCATGGTCAACCAACGCTGCAAAACACAAGACTCGGATGGATTCTTGGAGGCGAGATAATTGAAGAAACGAAACACTCAGGAATTTCGTGTAATACTGTCACAAACACTCAATTATCAGAACAGATGGAAAGATTTTTGGAACAAGAAGCAATTCCAGAAATTCTTCCGCTGACAAAGGAAGAAAAGATATGTGAAGAGCATTTTTCCGACACAGTGGAGAGACACAGGGATGAAAGGTTTATCGTACGATTACCCATAAGACCAGAGGTTACTCTAGGAGAATCAGAAACTCAGGCTAGAAGACGATTCGAAGCTCTGAAGAGAAGGTTTACGGACAGCCAAATTTGAAAACGGAATATTGCAAGTTTATGTTCGAATATGAGAAGCTTGGCCACATTTCTCCAATCGAATAGCCAAACACATCTACTCAGGACAGTTACTTTATCCCACATCAAGCAATTTTCCGCCCAGACAGTGAAACAACAAAACTACGTGTTGTATTCGACGCGTCAGCCAAATCATCAAATGGCTACTCACTCAATGATAAACTCTTCACACGGCCTAACTTACAACAAGATTTGCAACAAATTGTACTGTGATTTCCGACTTACCGTTTCGTCATCACCACAGACATTGAAAAGATGTTTCGGGTGCATCCAAATAGTCGAGCATTCCAGCAAATCCTATGGAGATCTGATTTAACAAAACCCATAAAAATATATCAGTTAAATACAGTGACATATGGAAGAGCATCAGCGCCATACCACGCGTTAAGATGTCTTCAAGAACTAGCCAATATATATGAGCATAAATATCCAAGTGCAGCCAAGGCAATACGAGAGGATATGCACATGGACGATTGCTTGCCAGGCCGAGATACATTAGAAGAGACGGTTCAGTTACAGGAAGAGCTTTTACAGCTGCGCATGGAAGGTCAATTTCCCGCACGTAAATGGAGATCTAATGATCAAAGAGTGTTGCAAGGTCTTGTTCAAGAAGCACAAGTAGGCGAACTTTCAACCCTCGATAAAGAAGAGGCTTGCAAGACTTTAGGATTATATTGGAACGCAAAGACTGACAATCTTGAATATCAGATCAAGCCTAATTTACAAAGGGCCAAAACAAAAAGAGGTATTGCTTCAAAAATATCACAAATTTTCAACCCTCTTGGACTTATTAGTCCTATTCTCATCGTGGGGAAGATGATCATGCAACGCTTGTGGGTCAAAAAAGTTGGTTGAGACGAAAAACTCTCAGCAGAACATTTACTAGCGTGGGAAGACTATATTACATCACTTTCTCAACTGAACAAGTTGTTTATACCAAGATGATGAAGATTAGTCAAGGAACAACTTTAATTCTACACGGCTTTTGCGATGCTTCTGAGAGCGCTCTAGGAGCCCGTCTATATGCTGTTAATGAAGACGCACAGGGAAATAGACAAGCCCACCTTCTTCGTTCGAAGTCCAGAGTCGCTCCATTAAAAACTATATCAATGCCCCGATTAGAATTAGAGAAGCAGCTTTGATACTCGCACAAATGAGCAAGTCAACGCTTAACACTTTGAAGTACAAGATTGACAAGATTCAACTTTGGACAGACAGTACAATAGTGCGTGCTTGGCTTCGAATGGAACCGCATCGATTCAAAACTTACGTCGCCAATCGAGTGACCAAAATACAAGAATTGACAAGTGCGAATAATTGGGGTCATGTACCCACAGATCAAAATCCGGCTGAGATTCTTTCAAGAGGATCGACAGTAGTAACATTACAACGAAGCATTCTCTGGTGGCATGGTTCGGCGTGACTAACTTCGCGAGACTCAAATTTATCCGAAGAAGATTTCCTAATTGAAGCTGAATTTACGGAAATACTTGAGCTGAAGACTTTAACCACTATCTTAACAACGTTGACCTCCAGTTTAATGCACACATTTGAATCGTATCGTCGGCTTTGTCATGTAATTTCTTATGTGTACAGATTTGTGTACAATGCAAAGAATGCAAAAGGGACAGATAGCATGAAAACAGGGCCTCTTCTGGTTTCAGAATTGGACAACGCTAAGGCGATAGTGTTGAAATGGACTCAATTAGATGCGTTTGTTTTAGAAAGAAACTGCTTGTTAAAGGGAGCAGACAAGCTGCCCAAGAAGAACCCGATGAAAAGTCTCAGCCCATTCTTGGACTCAAAGGGCTTGATACGAGTCGGCGGACGACTACAAAACGCCCGGATACCAGAGGAATAAAAACACCCAATACTCTTGCCGGCAAATTACTACATCACCACCATCATTCTGCGTATGGAATATCAGCGCCTGGGACATTGTCCATCCGGTAAACTGTTACACTGTGTACGGCAGAAATATTAGTCCGTCAATGGACGTCGAGAGGCTACCAAAACAGTCAAAAACTGCATTAAATGCTTCCGTTTCAATCCTTCAATTCCAGAAGTTTTCATGGGGAATTTGCCGGAAGAGCGAACACGTATATTGACACGCTCATTTGCCATAACTGGTGTTGATTACGTCGGTCCCTTTCAAGTTCGAGAGAGTAAGAGAAGAGGGAGAATGATGCACGTGTGCAAGGCCTACGTTGTGGTCTTCGTATGTTTTAGCACCAAAGCGGTGCATCTGGAATTGGTATCCGAGCTTTCATCTGAGACCTTTCTCGCAGCTCTGGATAGATTCACAGCGCGCAGAGGATTATTTGGTCAAATATTTTCTAACAATGGAACTAACTTTGTTGGCGCTGCCAACGCACTAAAGGAATTGCAAGCATTTTTGGTTGAACAAAGTCCAGAAATTGCTTTCTACCTCGTTAATCAAAAAATTACATGGCTATTCATCCCATCCCGCTCTTCACACTTCGGCGGATTGTGGGAAGCTGCAGTTAAAATTATGAAACGACTGATTCTTGCGGAAACACAAGGCAAGATGCTAACTTTCGAAGAATACTGTACATTACTTTGCAATGTCGAAGCCATCCTGAATTCCAGGCCTTTGACATTCTTTCTAATGAAAGAATTCTATCCAATGACCCAAATGATTTCCAAGCACTTACTCCCTCTCATTTCCTTGTGGGCGATTCGCATCCCCAGCCCGATTTGATGCATGTTTCAACCGACTGGTTGACTCATTGGCAACACCTACAGCAGACGCGGCAAAGCCTGTGGCGCCGCTGGCAGCTAGAGTATCTGCAAGAGCTGCAAAAACTTACGAGATGGAGTTCTTCAGGTGCAAGAATCGAGGTTGATTCTCTTGCCCTGATAGTAGAAGAGAACACTCCGCCCTTGAGGTGGCCTCTTGGAAGGATCATCGAGTCACACCCTGGGCCAGATGGAGAAACCCGTGTTGTAAAGTTACGGACATCGAGTGGAATTTACAAGCGCGCTGTCAAGAAAGTTTGTCTCTTCCCTTTTAACGAGTCATAATTGGATCATCACAAGTCTACTGGACAGTTAATGTGTTATCTAATTAAAGCTTTATTTGAATTTTATAATTCAGTTATTGCAATAATGAATAACGATATCAAGTAAGTAAATAGCATTTGTAATCATAGCTGTAATTTTGAAAGCCATCCTTTCAAGGTGGGCAGTGTGTTACTACTGCGCGCCGCCACTAGCGCCATCTCCCTATGTAATAGAACAACAAGAAGAAAGGCATCCAGTCAGTGAGAAAAATGGCGTCAGCTATGTACACGAAAATGGCGCAAATAAGTACTTTATATAAAACGCAAGAAAAGGATCATTTCTAATATCATCAGACAACATTGAAACAACAGGAATCTTAAGAACTTTATAAACTTTTAATAACAAATTCCATGCTTTTCATTTAATTGTTAATTAATATGGGCTTTTAATAAGGCAATATCAGTATTTTTTGTTTCTTTTGTAAAATACTAAGCTTTGCCTTTAGAAGAAACTGTGAACGTTAATCAGGTCAATTTGCAACCAAGTCATCATAAACTCAAGCGTCAGCGTAAAACTCAATGTAACGAGAGATTAAATTAGATTATTTAAAGGATTGCATTACTGCTCATGTTCTTTGTTGAAAACTCTAATTTGCAATCTGTTTCTTATCTCAACTGTACGTGGAGTTTGTCTTCTGAAAATATGCAACGTTAAATTGTACAGTATCCTTTTTTTAACAAATTCTGTGAAATTATCATTGCTTACTTTATAGTATTATGAAACAGTATTACTATAATTAACAATATAATAGACGTAGTAATACATGAAGTGTACAAGAGAAATTTTTAAAGTAGATATATAGGGCGAAAAAAATTATAATATTAAAAGAGATATCTTAATTTTCTAAACCATCATGTAATACAGATAGGTTTCAGCATTATTTTTTAATAATAGAGAACCTAATCGCTTAAACTGCAGTTTCTCAAGTTGGTATTTTTTGAAAGAATTATTTTGTTATAAATTGATGCTCCACTTAAAATGTAAGTATATTATATTAGTTTTCCTCGTGAAAGATAAAAATACTGTAAAATATAAAATATTTATACAAATATTTATGAATTCTTAAAAGCAGAATAACTAAGAATTCAAATTTTATAGTCGTCTCAAGCAATCGAGAAATTCGTTCGAATCTTGTGTCAAGTACTTTGCAGAAGATGCTATTGAAGGTAAAGTTGTAGCAACATACCATGATCATAGAATGAGGGATAAGAAAGCTTTCGAATTAATAGGGTAATAACAAGCTTAAAAGAAATTCAATATCAAATTGTATTCACGCTACTATTTTGATCTACTATTATTATTGTTACATAATTTGTTGCTATTAACGTAATAATAATGGTTGATATAATTATTATTGGATTTTAAAAATTATTGAATTAAGTATTGGAATAATTGGATTCAGTATTAACATCATAAATAGTAATAAGTGTAACTTAAATATAATTTTTAAAAATAACTCATAGCAATAGTAAGATAAATGTGACAAAGTTTCCACCTGTGTTAGATTGAACGTGAAAAACTTGTTTTCAAGTTTCTCCTTTACTTTTGGAGTTAATTTGGCGAAAGTTATATTACAATGATTGTTACGCTTTGTAGAATGTTTAGTAGATTGTCTTCGGAGAAAAAAATGTAATAATAAATAAATGATAAGAATCAGAAAAGTCACACGATGCTGATATTACTATGTGTGACAATACTTTTCATGCTGTTAAGTTTTTCGCGAAAAATCGATTGCACCACATGAAGGGAAATATCTGTATCGGTGTTAAGTGAGCCAAAAGGAGTGCCGTTATTTGGAATGAGGAGATGTAATCTGAAACAATTTTTAGATTGCAATTAACGTTAATTTACCTTAATTCAATTAAGATAATTAAACATTAAAATAATTTTTATTCCGTACTCAATGCGTTAATGATTAAATTTTATAAATAGAATTCCTCGATGTATATTCCACAGCTGTCGTAGCCTATGATTTCACGGAGTCGTTAACTTTCATATATGTTCATTATCTTTATTTTGTTTTGCACGTAAAATTGGAACAGTTTAATTCTTTAATTTATTATTACTCTAAACTGCTTAAATACAACAATTATTACGAATTTTCACATTGTAGTTAAATTACGTATTCTATGAAGCTATCGATCGGAGTATGAAAACCGTTGGGAAATTTATTTGTGTTCGTTCGTGGAGGGTTTATGCAAACAAACCTTTAGGTATGCCATTTATGCCGTAGGGAACGGAAAACGCCGACAGGGCAGCATGAACCGATGAAGCGAGCGGTTTTGCAAATTAATGCGTGCGTAATTGCTAACATACAGAGACAATGAGGAGAGCCGGAGAACCAAACTGCGTTCAATCTATCGTATGTAACTTAACAGGCTGGTTAGCTCACTGAGCCGCATCGCTTTCTACCCTCGAATGAGAACAAATAGCTCAAATGATTCAAATGACAATTTGAGCTAGGTTTTCGAGATACTTTCCGCCATGAACTCTTTATACCATGCTAACGGTACCGCTTCGCTCGACGGAGCCTCTGGGCACGCATCCCTGTTGTATGGCCCAGTTGCAAATCAGGACCAACCCTTCTTTCTCCAGTTCTTTCAAGCATGTCTGAAGTGTATTCACGCGAGCATGATGAATTAGTTCCCTGCTCAACGCCGTCATTTCGATACCTCTCACCCTTTATTACGTTAGCAACACCTTCCTTTTACATTTCTATCGGTCGTGCGGATCCGCCGCTAAGAATTTTTAAATAAAGAAGGCTGACGACGTATTATGTAACTTGTTATCGATACTTTTCGACATGGCTAATTTTCAATATCATCGTTTACTCGCTAAATGATATGAGATGAAAAAATGTAAATGATTGACCGACGACTCTTATTTATTATTGTATGTATTATTAGGAACCATATGAAATTTTAGTTTTGAGACTTTCGCGGTGCGAATTATTATTAATTATTGTATTCTGTTATTCTAGAAATTTAATTATTTACTGAATACCATAAGATTCATGCACTATTCTTTAAATAGATTACAATAGAGATGTGTATATGAATAATATTTAATGCTTTTCGACTTGTAACCTTTAATTCAAGTTATTATCTATGCAATACTATGTAATTTTTATTTCCGTATTACAAGCTGTACGTATGTTACTAATGGTCTGTTCAATTTTTAATCTATCACTGTTTGTAAACTTTCTCGATTCGCTGGAGATACAGTTTTTAATATTGGATCTAGTATATTAACCAGCCGGCATATTTAATCTGTAGGTTACAGGATTCCGATTTGGCCAGTTAAATATAAATTTGACGAAGTATTTAAAGTTTGCACGGGATGAAATAAAAGGTAAAGAACTTTAATTTTCGATAAGCGTTGGGAAATTTAGATTTCTTGACCTTATGTAAACCGTTATTAAAACGATGAGATCTTTTTACATCGAGACGTGTCGATTAATTCATTCGAACCTCATTTGTTTTTAAGTCGGGCTAAAATGGTGAAATACTGTGTTTTATCATGATTTTGTAGTAGGAAAAGGTTGCAACTAGTTTTGTATTCATAGTAGATCTTTGTTCAATTAACATTAGAGTGGTCGGTATTCGCCCACTCTCCCCTAATCTTATTTATCTTTTACTGAATTAATGTCCAATGATGCAAGCTACATTACGCCAGGATATAAATAAAAACAAAGCAACCAGTTTTTTTCTCGAATTTCCTCTCATTTAATCAATAATCTGTTTTGTTTTCACATTCTCGACTTTTTACTAACTTAAAACATCAAATTTAATCACGAAAAGGTAAATTTCGATTGGTAATCAAAATTATAAAATCTGCGGTAAACCTGCGGTTGATTACTCAGAAATATTGATAGTTATAGACTGCCATCGAAGTTTCCAGACAAAGCCTATAGCTGCACTCAAAACTTTTTGCGCGCATTTTTCTCGGGCAGCATTCAACAAAATTATATTTAAGATTTGTCTATAGAACAACGTATACGTCGCTCCTCTTTGCACTGTACGTACAACCCAAAACATATCTCAAACGTTTATGCATTTCGTTCAATTCTTCCCAACTTATACTTTTGTCCACTAACTTTCCTACAGCAGTGTATATAGCCAATGAGACTATCGCGTATTATGGACATGCTTCCTCAAAATACGGAAAAAGAGGATGATACCCAATTATGACTTCTAGACTAATTAGCAGCGAGTTCTAGGTAGCGTAGAAAATGACTGATCAACATACTGGAATAGTACACATTATTTATAAGATAATAATCATTACCGTTTCGAAGGCAATTTTTACTGAATTTGTTCGTAACGAAAACTTTGTTGCACAATGGGACTTACTACTCTGACTCACTGCAAACCAGCCTATTGCTCATTATTATTTTCTTCTTCACCTGGCTGCTGGATCGACATCCTGACAGAATACTTTCCTTCAAATCCATTACCTTATCGTAGCCGAAATTTCACATGTCTCATTATTCTCTTCTTTTTGCGCATGACCAAAATCTAGTATAGGTATAGCAAGGGTATAGCATTCAATAATAGCAAAATACTGAGTTCAGGAATTCCTCGTCACAGTTTTGAGAGTTCAGGTGATTCGCGTCATTGTTTTCGTAATCCAGAAGCTCGTTGTCATAATTTGTGAAATATGAAAGGGTTCGCCGTAATAGTTTTCGATCCTAAAAAGTCCATGACATAGTTTTCGATGTGAAGGAGTTGGTAGTACATAGTTTTGGAAGTTCAAATCTGAACCTCAGTTCCGTTACCATAGTTCTCAGAGTCTAAAAGATCCAGGTCATAGTTTTCGAAGTTTAACCCTTTTGTTACGGGTGCCGACTATAGTCGGCGGCCGTGTGCGGCAAACTGTGTGCAGGCGTGCCGACTAGTTTCGACATTTATGCGACGACCTGTGACGACTCTCGTCACCAAAAGTGTACACACAAATGCTCTTAAAAAGTATACATACAAGAGAATTCCAAGGTGGCGTTGAAAGACGTAAATGCGAACACCGAAGACTACCGACGTGCAATGTGCACACTTTGCGGCGCGGTGCCCCGTTCAGTGACGTCACTCTAGCGAAGCGGACCGCCGTAACGAAAGAGTTAAGAATTCGTGTACATCTCATACAGTTGGGCTAATCCTTGCACCAATGATTACCTTATGGTATATATCTTTTTACGTAACAACATTTGTCTTATGCTCAGGCCAATCATATCCGTTTGATTAGACAAATACTGAATGTTAAGTAAAAACAATGGATCTAGCCCTTTGCGGACGACGAATTTTTCGGCCGGGTCAGGTAGCAGGAGGAGGCGATTTTTGCAAATATGTCGAGTGTCTTACAAGGTACAATAAAATGATATTACATATACAGTATCTTACAAAAACGTAATATTTCGATAGTTTATCTATATTTACAGCTTTAAGAATATAAATTTACAAAAATTGTGATCTGTAGTTTCGTTTCGTATGATAATTTATAAAACATTGACCAAGATGCATTCTCGGCTTATCTGGACATGTATTAAAATAATAGGTCGTCTCATGTCTTCCACCTGGTTTATTTCGATTAGAAGAAACCTTGCAGTCCTTCTTTGTGCCAGTAAGAATTACACGAAGAATGAACTTCCGTTTAGATGAATTTCTTCAGAGCTGGAGGTCGATCTTGAAGCTCGATCTCGTGGTTGTCGAAAATCTCCTCTCATTAATTCTATCTTATTTCTGATATGATGTGTCATTTTACACTTCGTATGTAAGGACGACAACAGCTAAGGAACTTTTTCAAAAACCAATAGTGCGTTCCTATCCGTTGGAGGTAACGAAATCTACTATAAATACCGACTGTCGCCTCTCACTCGCCACTCGTCCTGCCGCACGAAACGCCGTGGCGACCGAGAGTCGCCTCTCGTCCGCAAATGGCTAGCACTGTGGGTCATAGTTTGAGTTCAAGTTAGCGCCAAAATACTGCTAATGGTTATCTAATTATTGGTTAAACACAAAATATATGTTTTACTTACGTATATTCTAGACTTTACTAATCGTTTTATCAATATTGGGCCAAGATAGAATTACAGTGCTACCAACCCATACAGATCCAATTTGTTGCCATTGGTCATTATTGGCAATAAAAGGAAATCTTCACCTGAGATTAAGGACCAACGCCTGTGTTAGGATCGTGAATTATAAACAATTAAGCAAGATATAATATCTTCTATGATCACTCAAACTGTATTCGTATATCACATGTTTTTCATATGCAGCAACTTTACCTATACTTCTTATGGAAAATCATTTTTCAAACGTTATAATTTTTTTTTAATACATATACGGGTATTAGGACCCATAATATTTGGACTTTCAACCATGAAAGTTTTTCTGCTTTTATTTGAAACAGGCATGTACTACTGTTCAGTCACTTTTAATATAAAAAAAGTGTCCTATATATACACAGGAATAACAAACATGCAATCCTTTTATACAGATATATTATTTATCTATCAAAGTGGGCTTTACAAAAGACTTTAAAGTAAATATCCCAGTAATGGAACAGAACGCCCGTATTGGGTGGGTGCCATTATACTCCAGCGTGAAAAACATTAAAAATATGTTATATATATTTTTACCATTTTAACTGCATTTACATTCAACTTATAGACATACTCGATTAAATGGCACAGGTTAAATCTGAGAAAAGTTATATTTACGAAAATAAATGTTTGACGTTGAAGGAGGGACTTGATCTCGGTAGCCTAGAATTCGATAGACTGCGAACATACCTATTCGATTATTAACTTTAGTCTTATATAGTTATGGGTTGTCATTTTATTCGGATTGTCATACTGCTTAAACAAATTATCTAATAATGTAGTTAAATTGATTGTTCTCGTAATATTACGTGTAATGCAAAACATATTCGAGCCTAATATGGCCGATATTGAACAAGGCTTTTATTGTTCCAGCAAGCATTCCTTACAAAAACCCTATCAAGCTCTGATCGGAGTAACATCAGGTATGCTTGATAAGTTGCTCCTTGCGAATGCCTGATCAGGTCCTGATAGTATAGCAAGTATGCCTGCCGGAATTTCTACGCGGGTAAATTTTGGTAGGTGACGAGCTTAATTATGTAAAGGATCAGAACAATAAAGTTTTCTCCAAACTTGGGATTTGAAGGCACGGGTTCCCAAGACCTGGCTGCAATTTGGCCCAAGTTTGGGAATTCAAGGCTCGGCTCTAAAGGCTTGGCCCAAACTTTGCCCAATTTTGGTATACTAAGGCTTGGCATTTCAAAACTGGACCAAGCTTGGCCTATTTGTCAATATTTGGAGTTCTTACCTCGGATAAAACTTTTGAAAGCAAAATAAAAATTCGGTTACCTGCAGAGAAAGTATACGAAAGCTGTACAGATAGGCCTTTTGTGTCTTTAGAACTTTTATTTGCTTGACGATCAAAGAGCAACAGACGCAGAAAGTCATTCAATTGTTCTTTACTTCCCCTATCCAAGAACCTTTTCAGGGAGGTAAGCGGCAATCCCACGATCCTTAGTTTTCAACGAATCGATATTACCACGAGTAAGGGTTAATGCATTTCAGCAGTGGGGTAATTTCATTTTGCAGGACATCGTGCAACAAAAGTAAGAACTGGGCGGGTACGGCTTCAAACGTGTTATCGTCATGCACTAGGATAGAACTAAGGGCTGTTTTATATGATGTGCGTCATAAGATTTGTTATGTGAAATTTACAACGTTGCTCTTCATAATTTGAACACGTGATATAACTTTTTAGGAGGAACTGTCAACAATGCATGATGAAGTTATCATGCACAATTTCTTATTTAATATCGTGTATGAACTGAATACATGGCTAACAAGAACACTTAGTGTAGCCATGAGCAGTTATATTCTTACAATTAGACGAGGCATGAATCTTTCAGCGAGGTTCATGCTCTAAAGCATGAGTTGACGTTGGAGTAACTTCAGTTGTTTTATAAAAGAACCTAGATACCTAGAGCTGTGGGCCATTATTCGTCGCCAATTATTTACCATTATTTATTTTTTTTTATATTTGCTATTGATATTTTTTATATTTGCTATAATATACGGTCGAAAATCATAGGTATAGTACCGTCCGACGATTTTGGGCCAGTATTGCATTCACTAATGGGCCAATATTATTTGCAACCATGGGCCAGCATTATTTTGATTTATTGGCCAACATTGACAACCAGTGCTGGGCCCAAGTTATCATCCGGCTCTTAACCATGGCTAGGCCAGTCATGGTTGTTATAGAGCCATTACTGGGAAAATGGCCACTGATGCTGGTCCAATATTAGGCCTGCTGTACATTCTTACATGGGTTACCCTAGTTTACTTAAAAAATTTAGAAAAAGAATCTATTCGAATGAGCATCGCGTTATATCCCAAATTATACGAAGCAGGTAATTCTCTCGTAATTTATGACTGGCTCATTAATTATGCTCTAAGTATTGTGTGATAAGAATTAGGGTATATTTTCTGCAAAATAACTGCTTTTGATTCTCTCGTACGTTTTTATCACTCGACTTATTTCCTATTATAAAATCTACATCTGTTGTCTCTGTAGACATTTTATAGTACGATAATTCAGATAATAATATGTGATATTCATTAGCGCATTTCGTATGTGTTTCAGCGATGGTCGTCTTGTGGAGGGTGATCAAATACTGGCCATAGATGGACAACCCTTGGACTCGAATATATCCCATGAACAGGCGATTTCAATCCTCCAGAAGGCCCGTGGCCTTGTTGAGCTAGTTGTTGCCAGAAGTGCCCAAGGTAATTACACTGTTTAATGAAATTACTGCTTTAATGAAACATATTTATACCAATCCGAAGCTTTGATTTTATCTGTTATTTTATTTATTTTAAAGGATTGTTCAACTACAGAGTTCAATATCTGTTTGGATTCTGTTGGTTCTTAAATTTCTACTTGCTTTATTTACATAAGAATTGAAAGCGCTCTCCCATATCGATAGCCTTATTTTCGTTATAAAACATTAGTTTATAGAATGTTTTTAAGTTAATTTTCAAATTTCTCTTCTGCCAATGTGCTTTCGAAGTGGAAATAATATCTTTACTATTTAATAAAATTTTTTGAAATCTTGAGTGACGTTAACAAAATATTTTGTTTTTGTAATTAAATAAGATTGCATTATTTGGGTCTGATACACCGAAACATGTTGTTTTCATTATTTTGTTTCGATAATAATTTGATTACTATATTGATCGTTCAACGTCAATTTGAAAGTTAGCGGACTCATTTTTCGCGATACAACTTATTCAAGGCAACTGAAATATTTAA
Source organism: Trachelus iudaicus (assembly GCA_030142595.1). NCBI lineage: Eukaryota > Metazoa > Arthropoda > Insecta > Hymenoptera > Cephidae > Trachelus > Trachelus iudaicus. The sequence continues at coordinate 264,707 of JARQTH010000072.1, read as the reverse complement.
ATTCAACGGAAACATTTAAAGCTAATAATACCTTGAATTATACTTATTTATTTCCTATTTGAACTTGAATTTTGTATTGTTTGTTATGGCCAACAAGACGTTGGGAGTTCGTTGCCGACGGATGAATTGTTCGGGGCATCGTGTTCGACAGCTGCAGCAGGAGGAGCGGCTGGAGTTGGAACAATCATCAGTGCTGGAGTCGCAGGTAGCCAGGCGAGCTCCGATAAGGAACATTCGGCTTCAGGTTCGGTTTCGGTTTCCTCGATTGCGACACCTCCTGTCGCAGCCACCCCTAGTCAATCAAGTACCACTACAGCGGCTACCCCAGCTCCTACACCTACGCCAACCTCAACACCCGTTCCCGGAGGTCTTGTCGTCGAAAGAAGTCCCTCCGCTGTTAGCGACGCTTCCAAAACTGGCTCTGACATGGTGGTAAGTCTTTCTTCCTATTTTCTTAATTTTTATTACACTTGCGTTTTCTTTATAAGACCCATTATAACTCATCTTCAGCTCTTACAGCTCCTAAAGGTCATAGATACTGTGCCTATAATTAAAAAAATATGACCAGTCATTTTTCTCGTATTTTTTAAACGTTTAAGGATTTTCACATGTATCAGTTGTCATAGTTCCTCGCATGATATTTGTGATTAATTTACATGAAAATATAAGGAAGTGCGGCAGAGAACATATATTATTACTATGCGCAAAAATAATATTCAGGCCTTTTTGAGCAAGGATACTTATTACTAATATTATTTATTTCGGATGTCTGATTAAATTATATGTCTAATAAGGAAGTGCAAACGGGCCCATACGAGTACATAAATATTAAGATAGATTCTTTTTACCTTATTTAATCCGTTTTCGTCGAGAACGAAAAGTGATTTACGAGAAGGTGTAACAGAAGGCTAAAATCGTGGTATGTTAGTTCATGTATTCGCTAATTAAATTTATTTAAATGCGAAGTCATCCCTAAAAAAGTACAGGTTATGAATTACCTCAATCTATTATGGTACCATCGGGAGGATCACGTTTATTATTATTTACTATATTATTACAGTCTATTACGCATTCTGTTAGCTACGATGATTTACTCACCTCTACATGTCTAAACTTTCTTACTTGGCGACGTGAAGAAAAGAATTTTGTGTTGCTCACTCATCTGGTATAACGTGGGTTAATTTTAGTTTTTCGCATTTCCGCTACCGTTTACCATCCACGATATACCAGCTCTTGTTGGTTATCGTAAACTGGGGCTACTTTGTGCAGGTGCTTGAAGTTTTTTATGGCTGGAGGTTTAGCCTTCGCGTATTTTAACATGCCACTATATGGAAGCTGACAATAAGGGCGTTGGATCCAAGTAACCAATGAATGGTTTTTCTTTGACATACAATTTTTTTTTCTTTTGAATAAAGCATTAAATAGCCCAACGTACGAATCTAGTTTAGCACCTTGCACAATTCTGTAATTCGCTGGATTTATTATACTTTTATTTATGAATAATTATTTTGAAGGGTTCTCCGCAATATTGCAATCTTTTGGCAATTCGAGTTTGTATTGAGAAAATATTTGATAATATCAACTACCAGCTGCAATCACAGAAAATTTATTTGGATTAATCGACGCCGATTTGAATTGATTACACCGTTATTAAAATAATGAGACTGGTACAGTTGTTTTAAGTGTGAATTGCGTTTAGTGTCTATGGTTATTAGAAAATGAAGAATTGTGTACTCGAAAGTTTGTTCCTTAGGGCGACAACTAAAATGTGTCTCTCGTATAATATCAGAATGATAATTTTACGTAGCACACTTTATCATAAATGCGTTAGCGTAGCGACATAGCTACTCTAAGCATCTTGATCACCTTGAGTCTAATCAGGACATCCCTGAGATGTTATGATTTTGGGTATAAATACATAAGGTTGCGTAAGTACTGTAATTAGAGTATAAAAATATCAATTTCCCATAACATGCAATGTTCATGAAACTTATATTTTTGTAAGAATTAGCGCGTGAATTCTCACGATGGTTCGGGTGTTGAGCGTGCTAGTAGTGATGATAGTTAAGGTGGGAAAGGCTCGGCGACAGTTACGCGGAGACACGCTGTAATGGCGATCAGTCTGCATTGAGTCACCCTATGTGGCTGTAATATTATCATACAAAGTTATTTTTTCGTAATGCAATTGTAGATACTTGCAGTACTCTTTGCTTCCTTTATCAAAAAATGGAATGTTTTTATAATATTTAACTTTTCCCATTAATGAAAATCATATGTAAGTGGGGGAACCATAGTGATCAGCGAACTCCTAGTTCGGTTGGGAAAATTTGTACCCGGATAGGATTCTAATATGTTACTGTGTTCAATGACTGCGCACTATAGCCGTGCCCTATATAGCGTAAGTATTTGATTGATGCCTCCAATGTCTAGACTTTCGAAATTTTAATAATGTTCTGTATAATGCACATATATGTTACCTCGAAATGAATCCTATTTCTAAATTATGGAACGGAGTCGAGTGGTTGAAGAATTGTCAGGTGAATTTTTTATAACACGGAATCCAATACCACCTTCTATTTTTAAATCGCAATATGATAGGGCGGCATTTACCAGTTAGAATGTAGGTTACAGATTTCTAGTTGATTATTTCACCTATCTTTCTTCCAACCTTTTAACTGTTTAACTCAAGGGAAATATCGTATTTATTTAGGAAGTAATTTGCTTTAACAGCATCGTACATAGTTTTTTGTTCCTTGCAATTGTAAATACGTATTGTATTTTTTTTTAAACAAAAACTGAATCGCTCTTTAATTTCTCCCACTAATGAAAATCATATACAAAGTTATTGAGTAGAAGGCATCAGCTAAAATTGAACCCAAGTGGCTCCAAAAATGACAGCTAGACACAGGCCACCGCGACTAATTCACATAAGCGCACACTTACAGTTCGCATGGCAATATGAGGCTATTGAAATATTTCAATAGTTAGGTTACTCAAATAGTTAATTAATATTATTATTGTAGTGACAAAATGTAATATCAGTTAAGATTATTTTATACAACAGACTACAATAATTGTCAGGACAGTTTCAGCATATCTAAAAGAGATTCACAGGAGTGTTAGGATATTACTGGGAATTTAGCGCTGTGGTAGGGACATAGGAGAGGTTTACCAAAGAGTGTTGGAAAATCTGAGGACCTGGGTTTATTCAGTTTTCTTATCTTCAACCCCTCCCTTAATCAATGGCAGAAGGAGGTGAAGCAAGATCACTCTCTGGACTGTATTATGATATCTAAAAGGATTCACAGGAGCCTTTCGATATTTCTGGGAATTTGTACAAATTTATAAATAGGATATGGACCCAGAAGAGGCTTACCAGAGAATGATGGAGAATCTGAGGACCTGAGTTTGTTCAATTTTATTGTTTTCACCCCTCCCTTAGTCAATGGCAGAAGGAGGTTACTAATCATTTCAGTAACCTAACTATTGAAATATTTCAAAAACCTAACTTTTTGCTATGCTAACTGTCAGTGCGTGCTTATCTGAATCAGTGACAATGACCTGTGCGTAGATGTCATTGTTTGGAGAGGCCACACTGCCGGGTCGGCCACTTGGGCCCAACTACAGCTGGTACGTTTCTACTGACTAACTCTGTATATATGGGTATTAGGTGAACTTATAGTTGACCGTGTGCTTTCTTGCACTCTGGCACAGCGTGAAAACATGCGTGTCGTAACTTAGCTGACAATTCATTTGCAGGTTGTCTTACACTTTAAAATAATTGTTGGATCCCACGCCTCAGTAGAGCTCAATGATATATACCTACTATACGTAAGCGAATAAATTTTATTGCTACGATTTTCTTCCTACTTTAAAATCTGCACCAAGCATTCAAGGCACAACACAATGCGCCAAGGAGCGAAACGGCTAGAGGAATTATTCGAAAACATGCGCCTATTATGTATAAACTCCCCCGAACTACACATGGATTGTGAAAGTTGAGCATCACTTACTAAGGTTTGCGCACTTTGTCATTAAATGATAGTAGAACGTCAATTATTGGAACAGCTTGCGGAGTGTTTCTTTTGCACTTTCTTCTGCGTAAACATTGCATCGGCTCGTTCCGTAGGAAAATTTTTTCATTGCCAAATATGATAGAAGATGGTTTTCCATTCATTTATTACACATTTTCCATTATCCAAACAGCCATTTCTCCTAATTATTATAGTTCGGCTAATCAACGTTTTACTGTAGTTGTGACGCCACAGATTACTACTAGCGTTTGCTGCGGCTTTTAAGTTAAGGAATTTTTAGGAAAATCTGCTGTTTAACGGTTCAATTTATACATACCCAAAAATCTGACATGCTGAAGGTTCACAGTGTTATAGTGCGTTCCCGATATATAATCTTCATTTATTGTAGATCCCTTTTTTGATATTCGTCTAAAGGTTCGTGAAATAGTGAGGTAAGTGCTACGTCACGATCGTCAAAGATTTCATCGAAAGACTTCGATTGAGTCAACTAAATTTAGTAATGGTGTTTACTGTTTGACTTTTCGGTGCTAAATTTCCTCGCTTCGAGTCCGTGTCCATGTGAATCACCCACACGTTTGAAAATCACTACGGTTGCCACTTAACCATATAATATTGAGACGTAATATTATATCTATGTGCATATGGGTACACTCTGCAGATCATAAGTAGACACCACTTCAGTATGAAATTAATCTCATGGTTTAAGGAGAGTCGAGGGTTACGCTGAACTCGGAGAAAAGATGAAAAGAGGGTATATCTTTAGCGAAGTTTGCATAAGTTTACCTTCACCGCGTTTGAACATTTTTATTTGAAAACGACATCATTTAGCACTGCTTACGAACAAGGTATTCCAACATTTGCATGCATAATGCATGTGAAAACACTGCACATCTAATCATTGCAAACTGTAAATAATATCTTTAGGATGTCTTTTGCAAAAGTTAAGATATTTGACCTCCACCGTTATTTAGCGATAAATAATTATGTGCATGAAGAACCAGATTTTTGTCCCAATGGCCATTGTTCGGAACGAAAAATTGTGTATTACTAAATAACGATAAAGTTTAGGTATCTCAATTTTTGCATTAACCATCCTGAAGTGTTGTTTATAGTTTGTAATAATTAGTTTGCAGCGTTTTTACATGAATTATGCTTGCAGACATTGAAATACTTTGTTCATAAGACGTAGTGTTAAATGATGTCACTTTCAAAAAAAATTATTCGAAGACTGTGAATCTAAACTTCTTGAAACTTTATGTATAGTTAAACATACTCACCATATCAATGTGTGCAAAAGATATCAGTATAATCTCTTTGAGCTGGCGTAACGCCCGACTCTCTTTAAGCGTAACTTTTCTAAAGTTATATACAATACAGAAACCTCAATAATCCACCATTCTTCATTAAACGTTACGGGAAAATGATCGGGCTTTCAATTTTGATAGTGAATTAATTTAGCTGTTAGCCAAACTATATGTACGTCGCAGAACTGGCTTCAATCTCGTTACCGATAATATATTAAAATTTTACGTACGGAGTACAAATTCTTCTTCAAATAAGCTTAGGGAAATTGAAATACGGCTATAGAAAAGGTATTGTCAGTTTTTGTCCTACTGCCTTTCCAGACATTAAAAAAGAAACTAATGCCTTTTATATGCTTTGTGATTTTAGCAAACGTTATAGAATCGACAAGATGGTGAATTGTGAAGGAAACAGGCAAATTGCGTGACCACTTGTCGAAGAGGGTCAAAAGAATATTTCACAGAAATGTGTACAGAAGAATTACAGAAATTAGAAAAAGAAGTGCAAAAGAGAAGACTTTTTCCTAGTTTAATTAAATTTAGAAGTCTAAACTATAAACGGAATTTTTTATCCATGGGCACATGCGTCTGTTCTAACCTAGAATAATCGCGCGAGGAGAATTTTACATCTCAGTGGCGATAAATTGAAGTTTATAGAAACGGGTGTCTGCACTTTTCGAAAAAAAAACTCGTTTAAGGTAGGAGTATCGTTGCATCGAAGTCAAATGACAGATGTTTTACAAACGAGTTAAAACGAAAACATAAAAAACATTCCGTAACGGTAAAAATAATTTTACTAATGATGTAATGCGATGAGCTTATATAGGTATGATAATTATATTATCTTGATTTAAATAAAATACGTATCGTTGCTGATTTGATACTGTCTCGAGCAACTGGCATTATATGTATTTTTTTCGCTTTTTTCGATCGGACGTTTTGTTTTTATATTTGTAACGTTTAAAAAGCCGGCCGATATCACATTCACTTGTAATTTCTCCGCGAAATTCTCGGTGACCCTACTTTTTTATGGGTACACTAGATCTTCTATGATTTCATTCACCAGTAGCAATTTTGCTAATGATTCTATCTAACCGCTAAATTTGTGAATAGTCCAATCAAAGTGTAAAGTAAGCAGCATTCCCATTAACCGCCGTGTTAAATATTCATATTTTGACATTAAATTCCACGGAAAATACACCGGTAAGCACTCACGTGCTTTTACTGTAGCAAACTTGTGGACTTTATCTTGTAAATATATCATAACTTTGATGTGTATCTAATAGTCGGTGCAACGATACTCCTACCTTAAAGGGTGAACTTCCTTTATAAATATGCAATTAAATTTTCGTTAAAATCGCATTATTTTCCTTAAATATCCTTTTCCAATTACAAAATTCTTTTTATGCGTTAACTAAGGAACTTATTCGGTTCAATAACCTTCGGTTGTATTTTTTTACAAAAACCACCCCTTCGTATTCTGACCCCGTCTGGCGTTTCTTGTACGTTAGCAAAATCTTGGATTTCAAATACAGCAGATTTACAGCAGATACTGTAAAAATTCAATTTTACAATTCTTGTTATTTCGAGAAAATTTGAAGAACCATATAATGGTATAGAAATGCAAATTGGTTTCATTAAAATACTAAGCATAGTTTTTTGTTATAAAAATTTTGTAACTTTCAACTCCGATAAATTTATGTAATTTCACCTCATCAGAATTGAACAAAATTTATTTTTCATTATTCGTCATGAACATTATTATCTAATTCGTTTCATTTAGATATCTCTTCTAGAAATATTCGAAACTGCGAAACTACCGCAAAAATACTGTAACTGTAAATTTATCTCTTTTAGATACACTTAAGCAGTATGACTCATTGGTATCCTGTACTTATATTTTTAATTGTATTGAAACACAAACACTTAAATATCTCAATTTAAGTATAAATGGACTTAGGCCACTTTAAAAATAAACGGCTCATATCTCGAAAGGAACAAAATCGGAAGGGGGATACTGGAAACGGTTTCCTCGCTAGACATAATTATAAAACACATCATTTATATAGGCATTTCTATTATTTGAAGCATAAATTTTTTCTTACATACTAATTATTTGAAATATGATACTCGAAGGTTTCTGAGGTTATTAATTATGAATCTGAACTAAAAATTCAGAAATTAAAAATGGTGGACTGAAGTGATAAAAAATAAAGTGATTTGCATAAAAATTCTTGTTCAAGAGACTTTTGAGGTCGTTGATTATGAATCTGAACTCAATTCATTTAGTCCTGTCATACTGGATACGTCATGTTGGATATGAAGATTTCGTGTTCAGATTAGTACAAAACGATCCCAAAAACCTTCAGGTACCGACATTCATCTAAATCTAGTAACTTTTTTCATTTTGATTCGCTATATTGGATTCGACATTTTAAATTCCTGAATTTTTAATTCACGTTCGGAATCAGCGGGTTCATAAATTTTCGGGTACCGAATTTCATAATAATGGAGATGAATGGAGAAAATGAAAGAAAGGAAAGTGGTAACGACGGGTATCGCCTTTATGATAGAAATGATGATAAGTTCACATCTATTTTCCACGTGATATTAGTTTCTATAAAAATTGGTATAGAGTACAAATACACCACAAGTCAGCCACTATTTTATGAAACATCGTGCAGTAAAATACAATATCATTTGTTGTAATATAACGGGTACTATGATCAGATCGATATTTTCTATAACCCTATATAAGTGTATTTATCGACACCCTTAACAAATGCGCAAAGCGTTTCAGAAACGATCACACATTTTCACTACATTATTACACTATATTACATAAAGTATTTATTCCTTACTATGGTTACAACTGGCTATTGCAAAATTCTTTAGCAGAAATTTCATTATGAAAATAGAGGGCCCGTCAAGTACCTTGCTGAGCCTGCATTGGCCCAATAGAAAATTAAACAGGTCCTGGACTGACAGAAGAAAACTTCTACTAGCTTTTTTTTTTTCTAATTCAGCTGTTAACTTTGACTGCTGAACTTTCCATATTAACACTCTAATCGATTCAGGGATGTAGCTATATATACCAAATAGGTCAATAAAATGAGATAAGGGTTTTATCTTGTTTCTGTAAAAGTATATGAACACTATCATTAATCATGTGCTATACGCACAAAAGAGGAAAATTATAAATGGCGTAGATGTAAACTGGTAAGTCATTATCATGATCTGTTTCATAATCACTTTCGGATTATAAAATAATTCTTTTAATAAAGTTCATTAATACTTACTATTCATTCACGTAGTTGAATATCCATGTAAAATATGATGATTCTCTTGTATTACAGGAGGTATATATGTAGATTTTCTCACCAAACAATAATCTCTTAGCAAAGTGCTGTAGATTACTCATAAATATTAACGATTAAAAAGAAGGGTCACTGGTTGCTTGTTCAATTAATTATCGGCAGCCTTTGGTCGTGAATGGGTGATTTCATCAATCAAAGCACGGTGGCATCATTTAAGCAATGAAAGTTAACATCATAACGTTGCTTAGATCATGAATTTCACATTCTTTCATATGTTTAACAAGGTCACACTGCCTCGATTAACAGAATTGTTCAATCGCTTGTAACTTCAGGTGATGCGTTTGCCGTGAATAACCTTGTATATGTGATTTTTCGACAAGGTGATTCCAGGTACCGATTCGGATAACGTTCTCGCTTTCTGATTCTATTCGAGTGGCCACCCTGCTCAGAAGCTACGTTAGCCATACAATTACGCCAATGCTTTCGAAAAGATTTGTTATTCTTCAATTGAGGTCGAGGTGCTCGAATCTGCGGTGGAGAGAGAGTGTTGACGTACCGAGTTGCACGGCAGAGGAGAGTACCCGACGCAAATGTTTCCACGGACCGGCAGAAGTTTGGGTTAGATCTCGGCTCCTCGACAGAGAGTGGCGAAGGGCTGTAGAGCGGGAAATGGAGTTTGTTACCGTTAAGGACAGAGGAGGAACCCTCTGACCCGAAATATGATTGTTGTACTCAGCTGGCGCCGGATTCCCTGAGGAAGCGGCCGTAGAGGATATCCATTTGTTACGTGCCGATTCGCTAAAAAACGCTCTCGGTTTAGTTTAAAGCAGCCCCCTGGCATGGACTAATCTGATCGGTTCTTCGAATGAAATTTTGCCACACGTGGAGCTAGTACTCTTCTGCTTAGTGTCCTTGAAATGCGTTTCATGCTAAAGACCAGGCCGAGCTTGACAGAAAACTACTAGCGCCACGTACAGGATGATAGAGGATCTAAAAAATATATAATCAATGCCGGAAAGATTTTGCAAATGAAAATGTCTTCGAAAAATGCAAGCGACGGTTAATTTTTTCAGCTCTTAATACTTGCGCAAGCAATTGAGATTTTATGGGTTGTACTGTGGCGTCATAATTTTATAGGGGGTCGCCTGAGCAATGACGACGATTATTGAGATACGACTATGAGGCAATTGGGCAGTGGCTATAGTAAATCCCCCCCCCCCCCCCAAAGAACATTGACGTATAGAAAACTGTGTCAAGTACAGGAGTTCTGTGAATTCCACTAACAAGAAGAATTTACGATTGCGTCAAATTGACGGGTATCCGTGGAGATAGGTATGCCACAAAGAGAATTTCAAAATTAGACAGTTTTGATATTCAGCCTATTATTTTTAAAGTGACCTAAATCAGTTTAAATTTAAATTGAAATATAATCTTGTTTGTAACAGCTAACTTCAATTTGTACACGTTACTACAGTCAACAAAAAACAATTGACAAATTGATTTAGGCCACTTTCAAAATAAATGGCTCAATTATATTTATCTTGTTAAATGGAGTAAAAGTCAGTATATGTGGAACAAGAAAAATATAAAGGTTTCTATAATTTTCCTTATACATTCGAAATACGTCAAATTGTTGCGGGGTGCAATTTATTAATAATTTCATTTTTTTTTAGATATAGATAAAAAATATAGAGTAGGCGTAACAGGTTTGGCCACTTTAAGCATTTTCGGGCATTTGATTACGTATAATGTTTAGATTATTACAAATATAGAACTGAAAAAGTGACCAACATAACTTAGAAGTTACATGCAATAGAATTATTATCGATGAACACCGTCTGTAAATCAAATTATTCAAGAAAATAGGAAGATATTTTACAACTACCATTTTCACCAGCTTTGGCCATCAAATGTACTGCTTTTCGATAGCTGAAGTGCCAGTTGTGGTCACTGGGCACAGAAACGTGACGTAATTAGATTAAAAATGATAGATAGGGGTATCAGCAATTAATAAAAGTAGTTTCAAGTAGCCACGGTTATTTATTGCACGAATAAATATAAAATTGTTTAAATCTTAACAGGGTTTTTAATATAAAAGGCTTAAAGTTAGGTAACTTGAATTCCTGTTGGTTTAAATATTTAGCGAAGTGCGCAACTCGAGGGATTAATCACTTTTGAAATTTGGTGTACACTTATCTGCAAATCTTTTGAAATCTTTTGCAATCTTCAAAATCTTTGGAATTCTTTTTAAATCTGTTGCAATCTTCCAAAATCTTTTCATCTTGTAATCTGGTGTAGACCAAATTCATGTGGTCAACCCCTCGAGGTTACTTGACAGTGTTTGATACTTAATCCCTGAGAATAATATGTTGAGTACAAAAAAAAGTAGTGGTCGTTTTAACCTTCACCTTTCTAGCTGTCATGATTGTTGTCATTATTTTTCCTATCTTTCGTTCTTTTTTTTCTTTTGAACTGGTTTATTCGCATTTTTCTTTTGTTTTTCTTTCAACTTTTGCGCTTTTATTATTTTATTTGCTTCAATTCCGGCAATTCTCGCCGTTCTTTTTACCTGTTTTTCCTGCTCTTTCATTTGTTTTTCGTTTTCTTTAGCTGCCATAATTTCTACCCACTTATCCGACGTTATTACAGAAGGTAAATGGTCAGCAGGTACTTGACGTTGCCATTTATTATTGACTTGTTTTTTCGGTCATACAAGTATTTCACCTAACACATCTGCGACTTAATTTTGTTGAACAACGATTGAGGTGCCTGAAGATTCACGTTTTTCTTTTGATCGAGACTCGTTAGAAAAGAAATTGAGACTTTCATCTACCTGCAAACTCTCTTCGAACAAATTTTGACTTAGAGGAGTATCAGTTGCCAAAAATTCATCAGTATTCTCCGTAGAACCTGTTGGATTGTCATAAATAAGATCCAAGGTCAATTCTGGATCAGCAATACTCTCATTTTCAATTATATTTTCATAAGAAATAACTACCCAGTGTATAATTGAAGTATGGGCATCTCTTACGATAGTGGGTTCCAGGGACTTTGAAGATTGATCACCTAGGTATTGGCAATAAAGAAAAATTATCAATAATTTGACATTACAAATACGTTGTCAAATGAGATAAGCTGAACAGTGTAATCCGTTGGCACATATATGTCATATTTTGAAACCAGAATCATCTTATATGATATGTGTTCAGCGTGAACCTCTATTTTGCGCCACTAAATCACATTTTCGTATATATCCGGAAATTCATATTGTACTTGCAACTGATTGGCGGTGGAATCATTTCGAAATCATTGAAGTCGAGTTCAAGAATCTCATCTGAAAAACTCGCCGCATGTTGACACGTGATGAACGTTCGCGGCTCCATTTCATTTTTTTCACACGTGTCAGACGATGTATCCTTTTCTCATGCTGATTCATCCTCAATGGCGCTACTCCAGACATCGTAAAGGGCTGTGTACCTGTCGTCGTGCTCCGATTCTACTTTGGGATTTTTTACATTCTTCAAACGGAGCAATACTTCCGGTGGAATCTTCTTCTCGATGTATTCACGGTGACTGACATTAGAAGATTGACGAACTTCGCTACCTGTTCCCTCCGAATGTGGAACTTCATCCCTCTGCTGGTTTTCCTGAATGTATTTTAAGTAGTCCATCGCATTCGTATCAAAAGGGTGCAAGCCACACCTTCGAAACCCATTCATTATAGTCTCGGCGAAGTTTTCCGTGTGGATGAGCGCCGATAGTAATGCTGGTACTTGATGTTTTTGGATATCGCTGCGTTGATTTTTGACGCGCCAATTGCGAACTAATGTTTTCCATTCCTTTTTGGGGGGAGAAAATACAGCATCGAGAGGCTGGAGAATGTGTGTTGCATGCGATGGGAAACAACATATTTCTATTTGTTTTTCTCTGCAGAATGAGCTTATTGTCAGGTCTATCGACAGGTGAGAAACATGACGATCTAAGAACACGACGATGGGCAATGGAATATCGGCCTTTTCGAGAAATGGGTGAGAAGACGTTGGTGAAATAGTCATAAAACGCTTCGCTTGGCATCCATTCGCTATCTGTTTTCCCGATTGCCCATTGTTTTGGTGCAGACTCTATGCAGACGCGTCCATACTTGTACACGATCAATGGGGGAACACGTTACGTTAGGTTACGTTTTCTTTATCGTTACTAGCTACATCATACACTGATTTGCCTTTTTCAGCCAAAGCAAGACCTCCAGTTATTGTTATGACCTCCTAGTTGTTATGTGGAAGAATAAACGGACGTGCGAAGATATCGATTATGATAACGACGGGATTGAAATAATATCTCGCTCGCCATCTCCATACACCCTGATCTTGTACATTAATCGTATTCATCTTGGTAGCCATGGATTCAGAACCCTCTCAATTTCTATAGTAAATGTATCAATAATTTTTTGTCATAAATAGCGTTCATAAGATATTTAAGTCGAAACACAGGTGCAAGAGCTGCATCGAGTACATACAGTCTCGGCGAGCCGTTTCATTTACGGCGGGTTGCCTATATTTGGCACGAGACTCGACCGAGTTTATCGATAGCGCTATGGGCTTGATAATACAGGAAAATCAGGGAAGTTTTTCGGCCTTGCTGCCTTCAAGCGTTTCCTGTCGTCCAAAGTAGGAAATCATTTATAGAGATTATTGTCGAGCCAACTCGTTATAGGATTTGGATCGTACGTAACGACTACTGCGACTTTAAACAATTTTGAGTACTCACAAATACAAGGGAGTAAATGATATTAATATATTCTTGAATATCGTCATTTAAGCGTGAAAAGGAGGGTTCAGACGTATTCATATGTACTGAGTCCCTTACATTTGAGAATTGTCGTCATACATTATAATTGATAGATACTTTCATTTCTTTATTCAGATGCATCATACCGATTTTACTAGAAATCTGTGTTTTGCAATTATACGTAAGCATTCACATTGTTTGTTATTTGTCCAAAAAAACGTTGGTAGCATACTAATGTTCATCTTTGCAGAAATAATTTTTGCGTCCTCCGCTCTCGAAATAAATTTCACAATTATTAGATTTTATATGATGAAGAGATACACCTGAATAAAGAAAAGTGTATAGTTTCGATTACTAGAGCAAAGGTTAACTCTTTCGTTGCCACGGTGATCTCATAGGATCGGCGCTTTTCTTTTCATTTGGGTCACGGTGGTCTCGGGTGACCACTACTAACAAAAATCTACTATTGGCAAGATTGTACTATTTTTTAAATATACTTCGCAGTTCTTTATCATAAAATTTTTAATACGAAATTTGTAGTATGGTCCATTGGTGCAAGTTCAAAAATACGCGTGGCAGCGAAAGAGTTAATATTTTGGCAATACTAAAATTCCAACGGCGACAGCAATTTTAGTAAGTTTTACAAAGTAAACTGGTTTATTGTCATTGCCATTAAACCTTCTTGTCTGCCAAATACTAAACATTACTCTAGTAATAATCTTTCTGCGTGTATTATTAAAGAACAATAAGGAAATACATCAATTTAAATACAATTTGACAAATACTTGTTAAAAGCACTGCATTACAACTCTAAATTTGTTATATTAACATATTTGCCTTTATTATATTGTTCAGTTACTTTTTTTCCATTCCAAGAGTATTATTTGATAATACACCTATAAAGGTATTATATTAACATGTATTAGAGGTGTAAATCTTGATAATTTTTATACGCATCTTAAGCGTGTTAGTATAATATCCTCGAAACTTATTCAAATAACGTACGTACATGTCATTTAATAATATGCCTAAAAACGAAGAAAAAGTAACTACACAAATAATACACGTACATATGTTAACACACACATTTTTTTCTTTTTTTACATCGTAGTTCTTATATATTTACTGATAAAAAAAAAGATGCTTCGGTTTCGTCTAAAATCTTATTATAAGACACATCGTAAGACAGAAGTTTTAGCATTGTTCCCACTAACTGCCATGGCGTACGTGCAACGATCGCGTGACAACGCTGCAGTAGTGATAGAGTACGTCATAATAAAATGGATCTTTAAATTTCTTCTGCCCACTCTCGTATCATTTCCATTTCATATTAGGCAATCATCTCCATGTGTAATTAGTATTGAGTGAGATTATGCTTTGATTTACTTTTCTATACCTTCGTTATCATTTATTTTTGGTCTCGAATTCTCCAACAATTCTACGTAAAGCCTTATCTCGCTGTATTTTTTAATTGCATGCGTTTTTTCTTGAAACTTGTTTGTTCATATACATTGCAACGACTTTAGGTTCTTGTTATAGGAGAACCTTCTTTTAAGTATAAGATGAAAAGAGATGGTTGGAATTTGTTGATAAAATATTTCACGGTACTGATGAATGTGTTTGAAAATTATAATATTTGAAGTCACGTGTTCGTGGTTAATTATAACTTTTAAGTTTCGACCATCGATAAACCAATAACACTTTGGACGCCTATTGGAAACGGCAAATTGCTGAAGTTCTATCACATCATGGTATATAGTAAGTATATTATATATGAGCGACTCCATCAGACTTCAGCCACCCGTATTTTATTTGCTGTGCTACGTGTATTTGGCCGTTTTTATTTTGAACACAGATATCCCGCAGACGGTGCATCGTATCAAAAAATTATAAAAAAAAGAAAATTGTGTTTTTTTTAGTATTTGCAATAAAAAAATGTTTATAAAATTCAAAACGGCCAGATGTCCGAATTTGTAATTTTGCACAACACTCATAGTCTAGAATATCATTGATATCGATGGGGCTGTGGTCAGGAAAAAAATTTTGCTTTTTTTTTTGAAAACAGGTTTAGATTACTCAAAAAAATTTTTTTAACATTTTTTTATTGCAAATACTAAACAAAAACACGAAACTTCCATTTTTTATACTTTTTTGATACGATGCATCGTCTCCGGGATATCTGTATTCAAAATAAAATCGACTGAATCCACGTAGCACAGCAAATAAAATACGGATGGCTGATTTCTGATGGAATTGCTCATATCCATTTCGAACTTGAAACAAAAGGCAATCGGTATTACTCTGAGAGAAATACTAATAACTCTACTATTGAATTTTATAGGTCGATTGAGTAAATAGTGGTTAACGGCGGTGGATGAAAATGACTGGTTCCTATTTATTAGTTAACCGCTGATCTATTTTGTTTCAAGTAAAGATTCCTCAATAGGGCAACGGATCGTGAATAACAATCATTGTCTTCTTATGGTGACTCAATATCTAGGCGTATTCTAACATTCAAGTGTTATATACATATTAGATTATAGTTTAATTTCAACTTACGCACAATTTGAATAAAACTTACTGTACAATTTTTTAGTTATTGCGGAAGAAAAATACCACCGCACGTGCACTGACGCTAGCATCGTACAAACAAAGATGGCTGTCCAAAACAGCAAGGTTTCATATGAATATGTTGACATTAGACCTAAATACGATCTACAAGTTTGCAAATCCTTCTTGGAATATAATTGAAAATTCTACATGGTCATTCTTTGATCAGAAGATTGTATGAAAACTCAAATTTGTGTTTGTTTGTTCTTGATTCACAGTACTTTTTACCAGAATTTCCTACATTAATATGAATACACAAATATAAGAGATTTTTGCAATTATGTTAAAATATGAATGACAGTTATATGATACATAACATATAGCTTATGTTCTAATCTGGGATCTCAGCTATTATGACGGCAATTTTCAAGAAAATCAGGTGTAATTGTTTCGATGTAATTGAATAATAAACAGACAACGCTTCATCTTTATAAACTAATAGGGGAATCGGGATAGGGATAGGGTAGGAATGGAGATAGGGAAGGCGAAATAGGGACTAGATATTTACTTTACGAAATTTGTGCAGACTAACAATTTTTCCTATATCTGGTTGTACATATGTTAAAGTATAATTGATGATTTTTAACGATGTAATAAAAAGAGTCATATCAATAGATTTTCTATAAATTCTTGTCTGTTTTTTAAATATTTTTAGCTAAACACGGAGTGGGCACAGGTAGAAGTGATCAACCTGATCAATGATGGCAGCGGTCTTGGTTTCGGAATTATTGGTGGTCGGAGTACCGGAGTCGTCGTCAAGACAATACTCCCCGGAGGAGTTGCTGATCGCGTGAGTATTTCATTTTGAGATTTAATTATAATTTCTTTTGAATTAGTCGATTATTTTTAACCAAGATAATTCGCCAATTAATATTCATTCTATTCCCCACTTTTTTGACCCCATCCTCCTTCCGAAATAAATTCATTTCAAATGTGAACAATAAATCATTCAACGTTTTTTCCCCTTTAAAATTAACGTATACCACTTTCGCCCTCACTGCTTTTTCATGATCAACTTTCTTTTCCTTCTCCCTTCTACATTTAGAATTGCTCATGGACAAATTTGGTATCTCGTCCCAGATTCCAAAATTATCGTTTTCTCGACTCTCGCACTCGTTTTCCATTTTCTCAAAAAACGCTCATCCTATAAAGTATTCTCTACCTTATAACCACTGTCATCTTATGGGCACTTAAAAACGGTTCTTAATAAAATACGGTTGGCGTTGGACTTGTTCTTAGTGGTTGGGTTTAATTTAGTCATGTAGGTAAATGAGAGAGAAAAAGTGAAGTATGAGAGAGAATGACGAAACGGAGAAAGGAAGATGAGAGAGTCGAGGATGATTAAATCCTTTGTGTTGCATCAAAGATAGTTGATTAACTCTGTCTGTTCGAAGGAATGCTTGTCCTGTTCGAAGACAAGATGGCCAGACACTTTTTAATACTACAGAAAAGGTCTTGTCGGTGCACTGAAAAGTGAAATGAAAGATAGCGATATGAAAATTTTTCAAGAAACCCGTTCATTTTTCATTGATGTTTGCTGCAAAATTGTTTTTATGACAAAAATTGAATGTTAATGATAACTGAATGTCAGGAACAACTAGCTTATTTTATTATTGGTCCCAACAAAAAATTAAAAATATTGTTTCCCTATTAGAATTAAAAATGAAATTTCGATAATATGTTGAAATCAATTAAATACTTGATGAGTCATATTTTATGAAATCGAATAGCTAATTAGTATCCATAGTTGAAAAAACAATATTATATCAACAACAGCATGGAATGAGATGAACGAAAAATCATTGAACTGACAGCTCACAAGCAATGGTATACATATAGTCACTGATCATCGCAGTTATAAATGAAGGCCTGACAATGAATGAAATTCTATTAATTAAATCAGTGATATAACATACTGGTGTTGGATGTGGTTTTTACCAGTCATTATATAAATAACATTCACCATTAAATGAAAATTATAAGAAATGATTGTGTACGTACATGCATGCATTTGCGGATCCGTGCCAAAAATTTTACAGCACTGATTTCTGGCTCGGATCCGCCAAGTAATACTCGATAAGAAATCTCGTAACGTTTTATGAATTATTAAATGACCATAAAATTACAATTATGTATAAGAAGCAGTAGTAACATAAAAGAGTAGCGAAGCCGTTATAAGAAATTTCGAAAATACAATTAAAATGATGAGCTAGTTCAAATCATAAAACACACAGATATAAATATAGTGACTTATGCATGCGTGTTTATTATGTCCCCTAAGGGTTACAAGACTCCCTTTCCGCTTTCCTTTACACCTTTTCTTGGTCTATTACTTGTGGTCTAATATATATATAGTCTTTACATTTCATCCTTATCTTATTTCTATTCGCATCTTCTCTTATTTCTACTTCCGTACATCTACACTCCGTTCAATTTGCCTGGCCTTCCACGCTCACACGCTTCTCCCTCTCGCACCCTCCCCTCCTCTCCCACTTATCTCTCCTTCTTTTCTTATCCATATTACATTTCGCACACTCGTTGAACTCCGCTTCCGTTTCATTCTTTCCATTCCTTTTTTCAATCCGCGTTTCTTTCTTTTGCCTCCTCTTCTTAATTTCTTTTCTCCCTCTCATTTATCTGCCCCTCTAGCTTCTTCGTCCATTCCCCACCTACTCCTCCTCCGTCCAAAATTTCTCTTGCCCTTTCCCCTATCGCTCTTCCTTCCTCATATACACTGAGTTATGTACTATTATATTTTTTGTTAGAAAATCAATAATGCATGATATAAGTATAGGTATTTTCGTTTAAGGTGGGGAATTCACAGCAATTTTCTACTTGGCGAGGTTTTTACACGAAAGGTTTCTTCGTGGGGTTCAACTACTTAATGCATTAAAAAGAGTTAATATGGTAGTAATACATGATCGAAGACCGTTAGCATGAAAATATTTTTGTTTTAGGATAATCGGCTTCAGAGTGGAGACCACATCTTGCAGATCGGTGATGTCAATCTACGCGGGATGGGAAGCGAGCAAGTCGCTGCAGTCTTGCGACAATCGGGAACTCACGTTCGTCTTGTCGTTGCTCGGCCAGTCGAGCCAACCTCGCCAGATTACCAGGTGCGTAACATTTAGAGTTAACGATTCAATTTTAAATTATGAGATAATTAGGACAAAGTTATCATGTAGTAAAATATCTTGATGCTATATTTCAATATATCAGTACAACAGCAAGAATATGTTATATTCCGCATGTTATAACTCTTTAAAAAATGGAAGATAGTTTTGATTAGTCTCAAAAAGGTTAAGTGAGCAGTCAAGAGGGATACCGTTCAAGCGTCCTTTTTTATTTTGTACAGTTCGTTATTATCATTTTGTTTCTCTGTGCATTTTTGTACATACAAATTTTTATGTACAGAACCTATTTTTTATTGTGCAAATTAAATAAGAAATCCGAAATTTTTCAGCATTATAATTTTAGATTCAATTTTCTCTTTCGCGTTAAAGTAAAATATAAAAGCGTTTCCAAATTATTATTAACGTACTCCAAATATGTATATACTTAAAGAAAGACTGTCTTTGAAATCGCACCAAAGTCATTTTAAATGATTCAAATATCCAATAATACTCTAATATAGTCATACGCAGAAAATATGTTAGATTCAACAGGAACTTGTTTTGATTTACCAATTATTCTATAGCATATGGATTATTACCAAAAAACTATAAACCTATAAACCATGATATATTACCTATAAATACTAAAATGATATTATATTAGTGCAATATTAGTCTGCCAATCTAAGCTAAATGTTTAATTACTTCGCATGTTTATAAGGATACCCGTTGTACTTCACAACACAGGATGTATGCGTGCATTCTATTGAAATAAAAAAGGAACTCCATGATCATAATGAGTCATTATGCTATATGATAATGAAACAAGATTATTTAATCAATGTTTTAAGAATAATCAAGAAAGAGCATTTGATGGAAAAATCAATATGATATACTCTATCCATAGTAAAAATATATTGCTACCTGAGGACTTTTTCTTTGTAAAAAGGAGCAAGATGCCCGAGTAAAAATGATTCAGGGCTTATGCCAGAGTAGATGAGTGAAAAAATAGACTTATTTTGTTATTTTTTTTTTTCTTTGCAACTGTGTATTGTTTCATAATCATTGACGGTATGTTGGAAAGAGAGTTTATTCAGGTAAATTTAGTAATTTTTCAAGAAATTCTATTATTATTGTACAATATTTATTGAAGCTCGCATAAATTATGGTTTTGAAGAAAATCTCCGTGGTGTTCCTGATTTAACGTTTTCAGTTCATCTGAAACAAAAAACCATGATTTCTTTTTAATAAGTGATATATTACGGTCTTATTACGTCTAAAAGTTTTTGGGAAAATGGCGGCTACTCGAATTTGTATGTCGAGCCCTTTTGAATTTTTGAACCCTTTTTTCAATAAAAAAAAAGGTGCAAACGTCAAGAAGGTAGGAGCCCTTTCAAGTATATTGTCATAATTTTTCATGAAAATCCTTCGAGTCATTTTCGAGATAGGAGGGACGCCAAATTTGAAAACCATGTTTTGAGAGAAACGCGTTCAAAGTTTTACAAGCCGTTTTGTTACTTTGTTACTTACCTCTTGTTACATTCGAATCGCTGTTGATATTAGCTTTTCCATTCTGCTCCTCGAATTCGTATACACTGCAAAACATAATAATGCATACAGCTCTATACTTGCTGACTTCAACGACTAACCGACGAAATTTCACTCCATATACCTGAAACGCATGCATCTGCTCGCGCCGGCCACTCCGCATGGCGCAGCCGCTTCTCGTGTAATCCTGTATAACTTTTACAATCCTTCGAATTTCGCAATAAATATGGCAACAAAATATTTTTAACATTATAGACTTTAAAACAATGGAAAAAAGCAATTTTTTGAAATTTAATTTCTGAATTTTAAGTATGCGATTGATTAGATAATTGCGTAAACAGACCTGAAATGTCATTGTCATTTAATTAATTGTACAGGCTCTTGGAAGTCATGCTCCAATCGTCCCCACGAAAATTCTCGGAGACCCGGACGAGTTGGAGAGACATTTGGTGCAAAGTGTTCCAGAAACCTATAACGCACGACAACTTCAGGGGGATACTAGTTATGATAATGGATACGCGTACTCGCAGGAGCCTGATATCGAGATGCATGTAAGTATTTAGACTCCAATGAAAATGACTATCTTCATTCGCCTTCTCACTCTGGGTTGACATTGGTGTTTACGAATAACTCGCCATTAGTTTTCACTAGTTATTGCGGCGATCCCGATGCGAGCGGTATTATGGGCATTTGAACGCCATTAATTTTTTTCCTGATTTACATTTTATTTAGATTCGATCTATCACAGCTACGATTATGTAATCATGCAATTTTATTTTATAAACATTGTCACTAAATTATTTCATCGAAATTATAAACATTTTTATGTTATGTTTGCTCTGGAAAAAAAACTATAAAAAATAATATAATTAGATTAATTTAATTCTCTTGTCATTTATAGAAACAGATTATTTATCAATATTAAAAATCATCAGCTTAAAACTTTTCACTAAACTTAACATTTGATAATCCATACGCGTTAAAAGTTAGCACAGATTATTAACATTCTACTCTACAGTAGGACCTACATTGTGTTACCATGGATACCCTAAATCTTCTATTGCACCGCCCTTGTTACGCAACTAAGCATTGATATAAGAGATTGAGGAGCAATGATGGCCTCACATGAACTATAAACATGTTTCTTAAAGTGCATCTTATTGAAAACTGACACATTACTATGCCACTGGAATGAGCGAAGTTTAATTCTGTCGATACTGTCAACGAATCCCGTCCAGTAGTTGAAATCGTAGAGATTTAATTATAATATGAATAAATACAGTATAATATGTGTTATAGATAGTTTGAAAATGAGAGTCGATCATTGTAATGGCATACTAGCGATAATGTGTTTGTCTGCTTGATAGTCCATATATTATTTACGTTGACTATACTAATCATTTATAGAGCAGACTAAAAATTCTGCAAATTTTCACTAAAAATTAGAAAATCTAATAAAATTTAAAATAGTTCGGGAATCGAGCCTGATATCTTCGGACTGCTATGTCGGGCACTTATCACTATGCCACTGAGCCCACTGTTCGACCTGACAAGTTCTATTTATTTATTTTTCGTTCATTGCCGAATGGGTTAACAAAAGCACAAGCAGTTTATAATTTAAAAACTGTTGATAATTTAGTATTCTTTTAATGAAATATATTTGCTGATTCAAGACCCGGCCAAGCCTCATCATGGACGTGGTACGTAATCCCGTACCAATCGGAGCAGTTCCGATCATTCCAGGAGTTCCAGTTCCAGCGCAAATTCAAAATTTGCCAGTGCTTTCGATGGAGACCTTGGACGTTAATTCATTGCCGGAAATGGAGCGATTCACAGTTGAGCTTAAAAAAGACATTTATGGTCTTGGGATTACTATCGCCGGTTACGTCTGTGAGAAAGGTATTAATGTACTTCGTATTAGTTATTCTTAAAGTACAATATAAGTAAGTCACTAAGAGATTCCTTGAGTCACTTTGCTTAGTTTTTTCTCGTCACCATCCTGACCCTCCTAGTTATTAATTTTACACCATCAAGAGGAATAATGAAATGTCTCTTGTATTCTGCATGCCTGGACGGAATACATTTTTCAATTGAAAGAGCCAGATCTTATGGCAACGTACAACCTTCCTACCACTTGAACTCCTTGATACATTATTCTCGAAGTACCAAGTGGTATTATTCAAGTCTTTAAAACTACTCTTACACTGTGATGAAGATCATTTGGAAATTGTCAAATTCTTATGGCTCCCTGTTTTGGCTATCCGATTGAATAAGTTTATATTTCTTTGTAACGTATATCTTTTTAAACCATTTAATGGCTATTGTAATGTATATTAACATTTGACACATAATAAATATACATTCAAGTTATTTATTCTTTGTTGTTTCTTATGCTACAGAGGAACTATCGGGCATATTCGTCAAGAGCATCAGTGAGGGCAGTGCAGCTGATCTCAGTAACAAAATTCAAATCAACGATAGAATCGTCGAAGTCGATGGACACTCCCTGCAAGGCTATTCGAATCATGAAGCTGTTGAGGTATTGAGAAGTACTGGTCAGACGGTTGTACTTTGTTTAGAAAGGTATCTCCGTGGTCCGAAATATGAACAATTACAACAAGCAATCGCAGCGAGCGAACTGAGACCACCTCAACCTGGTTCACCTTCTATCACCAGCCTGCCTAGTTTTCCCATCAGTGCTGTAAGTTTTACTTTAATATATTATACTAATTAAATTCATATAATGCGTTTACAGAAATTTACGGCACATTAGTAATGTAATATGTACTTTTAAAGATTCTTTCAAGCAGTATCGAGTTTGCTGACGGCTAAATTCTTTGTTGTGAAAAGTGTAAATTATTATTGGATCATAATTGTTACCAACCAATGAAAATGTACACTTGTTAGACTCCTGTAACTAATTCAGACGAATAATATTTGTTGTTGCTTTGCAGTGCTTCCGCCACTGTTTTCAGCTAACTGCCTTTCGTGAGAATCAACAGTGGTTGATTCATTTGATTGATAGATTGTCGTTGGCGGAGATTAATGGTATTAAATTTTTTAAGTAATCCATTCGACTTTTGGAAATATTTTACTAATATGCAATTCTTTGAAAATACAATGTATCAAAAAGTTATCCTAACACTTGGCTGACCGTCTATTTCAAGTCAAAATTATCCCGTGCAGCCGAGACCTATGTGCCTTTCAAGCTTAAAAACTACATAAATTATTGTAAGTGCAAACACGATTTAACTCGTGTAAAATAATATTCGGAAATGAAAACACGAGTATACTTGTGACTAGTCAGCAAAGTGTTAACGGTTGACGGAAGTCGCGAATTTCATTGAAAAAGAGATAAGCACATCATCACATGACTGGATAATTTAGAATTAAGCTGTTTGGTTTTAAAAATAACTGATAAAAAAGTTTATAGGTTCAAAAATAAGCTAATTCCCTATAAAACAATTTGTTTGATTTATGAAAAAGTAATTAATTGACGAACAACCTCGTTAGTGTACAAAAAATTGGTCAATTTAGAAAAGAATTGGCAAGCGTAAAAAATGGAAGGGTAATTTTCGAAATACTAGTTCTACTTATTGTTAGAACTGAATGAATAATGCAGTGGGTAAACGAAGACTGAGTGCTTTGAAAGGATAAAAACAGGTGTAACACATTGCAAATTTATTCAGGGTCCCCTGGACTTTGATCGAAAGCTAGAACTTGCTGTTTGGCACCCATGCAATGAACTATAATATAAAAAGAATACACTGTGGTGACGTTATGTGCACTGACTGGTTCACATGCATAAGATATGAATATGGAAACACCAGAGAATGCATTTTAAATACTAATAATATTACTACCTTAATTAAAGACGTAGACGACCTACGATGTATATAACTTTGCTCGGTAATAATGTTTCGCCGAATTCTTTCTTGAAATAAACCTCATTATAGGATTGTGCTCCTCCTAGGAGAATTTGATCTTTCGAGGAAGATAGTGTTATTTCTTGAACGTCTCAGCTGGTCCCAAAGTTTAAGGCAATTTTCAAGACAATGAATCGCAATCGCGATTTGTCCTTTGTAAAAATATATATTCATTCTGTTATGTATTCGGGTGCCCTAATTTTATTTTACTTTTCGTCCACGAATGAAATGAAATGAATGGAGTACAATTCGTTGAGATTTAATTACTACTGGAAAGTAACAATACTATTATTATTATTTTAGGACGGCGAGACGACTACGGAAATTGAACCCGAAGGTGAATCGCATACAACCGTTGATAGTGCAGTGTTGCAAGAGGGAGAAGCACACGATCATCTGACCGAGGATTTAGATGAAACAACGAACGTAGAAGCGCTGCTAAGCGATCCATCGAGTGAACTGACTCCTCAAATTCGTGCAGCTATCAAAGCTAAATGGCAAAAAATTGTCGGACCAGACACCGAGATTGTGGTGGGTATTTTTATATTATTTTTACGTAAGCATGACAAAGCGACAGCAGATACGCTACAGAACGTTGAATTCATAGAAAATGCATGATAAATATTGCTGGGGCGCCAGATACGAACACCTGCGACAAAACTAAACAAAATATATTGTAGTTAGACGGCAGTATCAGAGTCTGATCTTGACGGATGAAATATAACCTATTTTTAACATTTTATCGGATGCAGTCCAACTATGGAAGTAGATATCTTGTCCTGTTAAAAACATTTCACTGAACTTAACCTGAGTATGCTTAAACTAATCATTGCTAAATGCTTTATATATTTTTTTTTCATTCATTAAATTGAAATTTGATCTCGCGGCCCCGTCTATAGTAATATATAGGTATAAATGACCTTTTCTCGGTCCCCACGATGGTATCTTATATTCGGTCGTCGTATAAAGGGCCACAAAATGTGACAAAGTACAAAATTGGATAAAAATTAAAAAGGAAGCGATATCACGATTACAAATTCAGTATTTTTATAAAGTATAAGCAGAGATAGAGAGAAGAGATTGCAGTTAGTTAATAGAACTCTCCTGATATTGTTAATTAATATATTATTAGTAAAACAAGCATTAGATGAGATGAGAATCATGGGTAGACACTAACAAGTGAGAGATTCAAGCTAGGACAGAATAAAAATTTGAGAATTACAATGAACGAGAAAATAAATTAAGTGAAGAGGAAAAAATTAGTAAACGAAATAAAGCCTGCGCGAAAACGAGGAACCTGCTTCGTGTACTCGAAATTGAGATTCTGGAGATTGTGAGCTAGGGCGTTACAAATCAATAAATTATTTTATTGGGTAATACAATACAACAATAACATTATGAAAATTTAAAGAAATATATAGTTGATTAGCATAGACATTTTGAGAAAATATACCTCGTGACGGCACGATATTCCATTTAAATAGGTAATTATAAAACTTTATTTAAAACCTTATTTTGCACAAAATGATTTAATAAACGAGGAAAGAAAATATTAAACGATTGCGAAAATATTCTTAGCCAGTAAAGATACTACGGTATTTAAAAATAAATAAATAGATAATGAATGCTATATAGGCGTCAATGTTAGCAAATCAGTTAGATGGCTAATATGGGACGAATGCAAATTGTCGGTGCATTCGTGCTGACGTAGGCGCACGCCCCTGATGAACGTGTCGACATTAATACTCCCCGGAGCTGTTCTCTTCACATTCCCGCGGCCTTTTCAAATAGGTGATTATCGTTTGTCTGAAATTGCGAAAAGATACCGTTGGAATTATATTTAAGGTTAGCTTTGTGTGGTCCTTCATTGGCGCCGTTCGGTGTTTATTTTTGTGTAAATTATTTTTTCATCGTTTTATCCACGAAAATTTTCATTATTGTTATAATATGACTCACTTTCAAAAATATCATAAAATTTACCTATTAGTATGTACCGCGTGGAAGCGTTACAGTGCTACATACGCATTGAAGTTGGTAGGGATAGAGATATTGATATGTATAGATAACTAAAAGACGTTTTTGCAATTCTACAGGAATGGTAGTATGGGTTACATGATAGCATAAGTTCTATGTTCTAATCTGGTATCTCAGCTAGTGCCTATCCACACGATGTCACAGTCAATCGGTTAAAATGTTGGAGCCTGATTGAGCAATAAATAGACAGCGTTTCTTTTTTTATATATTACAGAAGATAGAAAGAGATGATCATTATTTACAATAGTGCCTCTGTCATCATTTCCTATCAGGAAGCATTTGTGTTATACGAAAATATTATGACATTCGATAAGACTTCTGGGTGTGTCACTAATTATTGAATTAAATATATTAATGTTAGATACGTAATAATGCTTTGACTTTGAAAGTCTTGGATACTAATTATTTTAGAGTTATGAGTATCTGCAATCTATTTTTAATATTACTGAATTTGTAGTTTTGTAAAAGACATTATCATTATCTCCATTTTTAGAAACTCCATTCATTCAGGATACTAATGGTAGAATGTTTAATATAAATTTGAAAAAATTTAGTTCTTTTGTTCCCTACTAAAGTTACTATATCGAGTCGGGTCCACAAAGAGAAAATTTGATGTTTTACATACAAGCACAATAGTTATTCATGCTGTTCGGGTTTCTGGAAATTCGAATGTAAACAAGGTCGTGTTTAGTGAGCCTTGGCTTTAGGCCAATGCACAACTACCCATTCGTATGATGGATAACCGTAGAGTAAATGTGCCAGATATTATGTCGTATTTCAATTATAGTCGATCACAGTTGAGTTAGCTTTTGTGATGTGACCCTTTCAATTGGCTACATATGCCGTGTGTATTTATATCTGAGTAAAAATTCCGGCTTAAGCAAAAGCTTCGTCAAGTACGCGTGAGTATTTAGTATATAGACTATTAAATTTTCTAACGTTGCCCCAGATTCGAATTCGTAGTAGTTATACAAGATAGCTAAGCAATTAACGTTAATTACTGCTATTACATATTATAATATTGTAATAATCATTATAGTCGTAATTGTTGTGTTATTAATTAACTAACTCAATTACCTACCATTATCGTTACATTATTCAATTGACTTTTAATTATATTTAGTATAAGAATGATAAAAGTCACTACAAAGCTAAAACTTCAATAATCCTATCGAGTCTGGGTTGATGGACTTGTACCTAAATAATGAATAGATGGATTTAGAAACACAAATATAATGGAAATAATTGATTTTTAATTTTTATTTATTTATTTTGTTATTATATCAAAATGTTATAAAAATTATTGTTCAATGATAACAATGTCATAATAGTAGTAGCTAAAATCTTAAACTTCCAAGGATTGCATTAACAAGTAGTTTCAGCATAAGATTAAAAAACACATGAAGGTACCTTTCGTTAGTATTCAAAAACTTTAAGTTTTGTTTTCTCAATACATTTTAGTACTACTAGCATTAATGGACACAACGTACACAATCACTGATCTCATTATCACGGCACTTCACTTATGCTAATCACGACGAAATGTCTAATTAAATCGCTGGTAAACAACTGTTCGACTCATTGTCAGTTTTGGGTGCGGAATATGGCTACACGGTAATCATATCCTGTCTTTTCCGGCGATACAGATATAGATTTCAAACACGGTATGACTACATTCCCAAGGATAAAAACATAAATTTCACGTATTCGTGGCTTAAACCCGGAAATACCTGACATCTGTAAATGTTCCTGTTTTATTTATTATATACAAAACTCGGGTTTTCAGATAAACATTGAATTAGAAATTTGTTCAGGATTTTGGAGACAGACATAGAACATACATTTTTATTTTCCCCAAGAATGATCTCTTGAAATCAGAACTGCTAGATATTAACAAATATCATGTCTATATTCAACTTTTCATACAAATTTCAACCTGATCGGTTCAAGAGGTCATCTGGAATTTCAGAGATAGGCACATGTTTGATATTTCTTTGTGATGACCATTACATAAGATACTCCAGCCAGTATTTCGCAAAAATTTGAAACTTTACAAGGGAGATTTAAAGTTCATACTGGGCCGGTGTGGTTTGGTAAAAAATGGCAACATGGTAATCTCATAAAATTAAATTACGTTTATATTCCCTGAAAATCTGTTTATATGTATTTTCAGTATTGCTGAAATCAAAGATCAAATAAAAATCTAATAATTCAAAGTTGTGAAGTCAAAATACTAACTTAGAAGAATATATATTATGTTACGTAATCGATTTAAAAAAAATCGAATAAGAAATTTGATAAATTTCTAAGTTGTAAGAAATCGGATTCGCTACTCAGGTCTAAGATAGAGTGAGACGATAAATATTTAAGTTTTTTAAATTATCATATTGAGCAGATATAACAAACAGATGGCAACAGGCGCAAGGAAAGCCTAGTCA
This sequence comes from Trachelus iudaicus, assembly GCA_030142595.1. Classification (NCBI taxonomy): domain Eukaryota; kingdom Metazoa; phylum Arthropoda; class Insecta; order Hymenoptera; family Cephidae; genus Trachelus; species Trachelus iudaicus. The sequence goes on along the minus strand of JARQTH010000072.1, from coordinate 235,598 downwards.
TTAGTAATTACAACGATTATCAGCTATACATCCAAAGCTTGTATTTCATAATCGAATTTAAGTCATAAATTTAATGTGATCTACTACATAAAAGTATAGAATGATTAAATTTGATCCACAGTTATCTATAATGATACATTTCATTTCAAAAGTAATTGGTGAGTAGCACAGTAAAGATATTGGATCACGCTTCGTTCTAACACCATAATACTAGGCATGTTATTTGTCCCTAATAATATGTTTCACGTAAGTTACTAGATTTTGTTGTGATTGAAACATGGTAATAGTAACGTGCATGCGGTCACGAAGCTCAATACCCTATATATTCTATTTATCAATGTTTCAACGTAAGTGACAGTGAATGAGACGTAAATCATACAAATAAAATTTCTTAATTTTACTTATGTTGGAAAGGAATCCATAGATAAACATATAATGTTCTAAATTCTTTTACAGGTAGCTCAACTCAAAAAATTTGCTGAAGGAAGCGGTCTAGGTATTAGTCTAGAAGGAACAGTAGATGTTGAAGACGGCCAAGAAGTGAGGCCTCATCATTACATTCGTTCGATTCTTCCGGAAGGTCCTGTAGGGCAGAATGGTACTTTGAGATCCGGCGACGAATTATTAGAGGTAAAAATCGTTATATTTATCACTGGTGGTAATTTTTCATAATGAAAGTATATAACATGAAATCACTTTATTGGTACAAATGCATTGAAAAGTAACTAGTAAATTCTATATATGGTTGTAATAATAAAAGAAAAGATTCCATTGATTGCCAATATGTGATGATTGTAAGCTTCTTATGGATATGAAAAATTGTATGCTTATTTTATAATAACAGATTCATTCCATCTTATGATAATGGTGTTCTTTAGGTAAATGGATATCGTTTACTCGGCATAAATCATATGGAGGTTGTTAGTGTCTTAAAAGAACTACCAATTCACGTCCGTATGGTATGCGGTCGAAACATTGCATCGCAGGATCCACTTTGCCCTATTGATACGGCTCAGCATCAAGCAGCTTTTCAAACCCGGGTAATTATCATCTAAATAATGATATATTGTGGATAAGTAGTCATATCTTCACCTATCAGACTCATGCAGAACATATCTTATCTCGTACCTATAACATAATACGCTTCAAATTAGAAGTTACTTCCTGATTTTCATAAAAATTTTGTAGTTATTTTAGCAAAAATTATACAATAACATAATTACAAAGTGGCCCTTGAATCTATTAAGCTGTAATTTACTGGGAAAATTTGGATATATATGGGAATAGAAAAATAATATTTTGGAATACTAAATTTATATATAAATTAAACCTCAGTATACAAAGACTGGCTCAAGTAGTTGTGTGAATCTATTCCCTGTATTACTTACGTTATGAAAAAAAGGACATGATAAAAGTAGTGCATTTTGGAAAATCTAGAAAAAGTAATCATTTTAAAAAATTTGAAGATCGAAACTATTTTCTTTTAATGAAACTGCATACTTGTGTTTTCATTAACTTTGTAGCAAAGATTGCTACAAGTTGAATGACGTATAATTAAGAACTTTTTCGAGTAATCGTTCTCGACATAACAGGAGCTAGGAGATTATACGATCATACCCTAAGTAGTGATTTATTATAAACAAAAAAAAAGACAGCTATTTATATACGTTTCGATTTCATAATAAATGTTCCATTTTCCTTTGGAACACATTGCAGTTATTGCTGTTTTGCGATGTTATTTTATTTTCTCAATTCGACGATTAGTATCTGGTAAAGAATCAGTCGAACAGATACTTAGTTTTAGATCTTGAAATTTGTTTCATCCCCTCATTGCAATATCAATACAAGCAAGATACAAGGAAACAAAAACAATGTACCTATTATATTTGAGATTATTTATCTTCAGTAAATTGTGCTCCATGGACTGTAATTTATCTCTGAAAATGATGCAACTTTCATTCAAATCATAATTATTCTTGCGAAAGAATCTACGAATTATTTATATAAATATTATTTTTTAAAATAGCAATAAAATAAGCCACTTTATTCATTGCTGATAACGATATGCAAAAATGAATCACGATAAATATATATACCTAATATATATATATATATATACTCTTATCGTTCGTGTACATAATAGGTAAAATGTGCTGATAAAAATATCTGAAATTTCTCAGAGTATCCTTGGTGGATCATTACAAAACCTTTTGCCAGCGATGGATCGTTTGGTGAAAGCTAAATCCGATGGTTCACTAGCTTCGACCACAACGACTGCAACTGTAACAGATGCTAGCCTAAACAAGATGAAGTCTCGTTCCCTGGAACCGTTAACAGGGCTTGCAATGTGGAGTTCGGAAGCACAAATTATTGAGCTGGTGAAAGGAGAGAGGGGCCTTGGGTTTTCAATTTTGGACTACCAGGCAAGAAATTAAAACTTTTCGTTATATACTTCTTATACTGAATATACGCGGCGTTATCGATTATTTGTAAATAGGTAATTATTGTGCTAATTTGTTCGTTACAGGATCCAATGAACCCTAATGAAACTGTGATAGTTATACGATCGCTAGTACCAGGTGGAGTGGCCCAAGTTGACGGTCAGCTCATACCAGGCGACCGCCTTCTCTTCGTCAATGATATCGCCTTGCAGAATGCCACTCTGGATCAAGCAGTGCAAGCTCTCAAGGGAGCCCCGAAGGGTACCGTTCGAATCGGAGTGGCCAAGCCGTTGCCTATCCCGGACAGTATTGCCCAGGTGAGCGATCAAGATGATCGAATTCAGAACAAGGAGGACAATGATGCCGAGATAAATGAACTGCCCGTTACGGATAGTCGCAAACAAAGACAGGAATATTTTCGGGAAAGAAAGGTCAATGTGGTGACAGCACCTCATCATATGGATTTGATTGAAGGTTTACAACATCAGCACAACCTTGTTAAATCTGAAAGCTTTTAGATAACTAAATCTTATCCACAGCTAGATCGACTTTAGAGTTTTCTCTTTATAATCAGTTTTGTATTATCAAGTTCCAAACTTTTCCTTGACTGGCTCTCAGTGAATCTTGGCATCTATTGTGTTTAACTTATTGAAGTAATTCAATTTCATACTTTTACCAAGTTAGCAGAATTTGTGGTTTTTCCACATGAGTTGATAGAAATGGAGAAAGGTTTTTTTTCGATATTTGTGACTCTACTTATGACAAGTTTAGCATATTTACGGTCTTTCGAAGATTAACAACACTGCTTATTCACTGTCATCCCTTTGAACAATAATACGACGGTTTTTCTATTCAAAAAGTAGAAATACATTGTTATACGAGAACGTTTGCACATGTTTTATAAGCAGTATGGATTAGTATCTGGAGAACATAGTAGCCTGCTGGTTATCAAATGAGAACTAGATAAGCGGCTGAAAATCACGCTCAAGTCAAACGTATCTTTATTGCGATCCATAAGAGGGTTGTTCTTTTTTTTAGTTACGTGAATTATCGCACGCACAAATTATTGCTCCTTAGAGAACCAAAGTGCCTTGTAAGTTTTTCATCAAATACCATAGGTTGAATGATATGTCTTGCGGTTTGTTCAATAAAACCATAATAGGTGATTTTATTAATTTTGTAAAAATTATGAAGGTTAGTAAAAGTTCTACCGATAGAATACGTCGGTACAAGTTGTTTAATTTAGATAAGTGGATATATCACTTTTTCCATTCTAAGCGCACAAGATGAATCAAATTTATTGGATGAAATATCTGTTTACTTCTTTTATACACAAAGACAGATAGGAACTGTTGATGGCATTACGATATTAAATTCGTAATATTTTTTACTGATTTCAAAGTTTCTTGTACTTATCAGTAGAAATAGTGAAGTAAGTTTTCAATCATACGCAATCATAGGTAGTAGATAAAGTAGGGTATTTTATGTTGAGTTTTGATGGGGTTATGTTTCACGAAAGGATTTCTTCAATACGTGCACTGTATTGATCAATTTAGTCACTGCGGATGTATTAAGTTATCTGCAAATAGTTGAAGAACGTGAAATTAATAAATTTTCTAAAGGCTTTGAATTTTATCAACGTTTCCACTGGAAATCTGCTGTTTAAAATAAATTCAGTTATTCTTGCGCCTAGATGAGACATATCGCGAATCATATAAACTAATTGTATTACAAATCTTATTCGTTGATCTCATAAGAAACTGAAATGTGGAGACAAAATATCGAAAAGCATCACATCTGCATAATATTATACACGTTTAAACATATGACATGTAATTATAACCTCTTTTATAGTTAAATTTCCTTAAATAATACGAAATTGAATCACGTGATTGTAATAATTCATGAATTCGATTCGAGACTTGATGCAAACTACCAAAATATAAAAGTATTAATTGTATAGTTACATTCATACAGGGGTGCATTTCAAAATCTCACTCGGAGCAATTTTTACATATTGCGAACTTTTTTTTTAATCAGTCTTCGTATCGAAAAACAATAGCAGAGTTGTTTCGAATAAGGTTTTGCAACGCACTTCAGGTATGTATTTGTACTACTCCCGCAAATATATCCTACATGTTCTTTTTTTCACTTATATATGTATAATTTTTTGTCCGTCCTACTGTTACTTTTCTCTCATTTTATTATTGTATTATTTAGCACGCTGTACAAATACGCACTCGCGCTTAACAAATGAACAAGGCTTTTAAACATTTTACTTTATTAAACGAAACGTTCAGTTAAGCGTATTCCAATTGTTCTTTAAAATATACTTAATAATAATAGCCTAAATAACGTTTACCTTAGTGCCTTAACGTGATCGTATTAGAGATCGTATGTGGTATGAAAGAAAGGATGCCCGGTTATGAATGTTTAGATTTGTTGACAACTTTTAAAGATTGTTAAAAAAATTTCGACTATTTCAAAATTAACATTGTAATTATTTACAAATAATATTCGAATTTTAATGCTCATTATTACAATATATTTTGATGATTGCGTTACTTGGTTTCAATCCAATGGGAGCGTAGTTTAAAAAGCACTGTCAGATTATGTCAAATATTAACATTTCATCACAAGCATCGCTTTCTTCCAGTTTTAATACGTACGTGATACTTTTTCAAAAACAAATTTATATTCTTAATTTCATGATTCAAAACTTTTTCAAATTGGCGTGATGTAAAAGCCGCGTAAATCAATTATGAAGACAGATAACGCGCATACTATTTCACGCGATTCCAACAAAATTTAAGAAAGTTGAAAGTTGCTTTAAAATACTTTTAAGAATTGTAACTATCACGTTCAATAAACAGAGTGCAGTACACGTTATTTTGTTTTGTTTATTACAACCTTATCCTCATCCTTACCTTATGTCTGGGATTATTATATTTAAATGATAAACATTAAACCTTTGTGGACGAGGAGCATGTATACGTGCTGTCCGCTCATATTTCAAAAACACAATGGTCCGATTTTCAGAAACATAATATACAAGGGTTTTAGATGTTACTGTTTTCGGTTCTGAAGTAAAAAATTCAAAATTTAAAATTGAACACTCGAAATGAATAAGAAACTTGACTGCAGAACCAGGCAGGGCTGATCATGCGTTAGTCAATTGGGCAGCTTGGTTCGAGAATTTCCAGTTTCGCTCTTCTTGGAGCTTATCAGACCACGTAAATTTTTGTTAGCGTGAATATTCTTCGTCCAAAACTACCACCAATAAAAGCTTGCGTGGCAGTTTGAGCTGCAAAGAGAACACCATCGAGAACCCCTAAAATGTGAGTTTCATGAAAATTCAATAGTATTCGCATTTTTCGACCACTTCGACGTCGACCATATTGGGTACGCTATCTTAAATTCCACATTTTTAAATTCTAAGGTCAGAATTGGATTCAGCGATTCCAAATACTCCTGAAACACTAGGTTTTCCTCTTCATTAACTCTTTTCGTAACACCCCCGTTCTCAAAAGGTTCATAGAGATTATGAGATTATTATACTTTCAATTTATTCCACTTTAACAATATTTTCATGAGGGATTGCTATAAAAATAACTAATAATAAGAAACATTTTCAAAATTTTCTATTTTTAGAAATACATTTCTTTTACGTAACATTTTTGTGTGCACGTTGACACCTTCTTCAAAGTGTAATCTTATAAATTTTGGTTTTTCTTAATTTTATCACTTTGGATAGGTTGATATTACTTTTATAAATGCATTTTTCTTGTACAAGCTTAACAGGTCTATGCATCTTTACGTAATTCTATGTTCAGCTTCACAGTGCGACTCGACTTACGATGCGAGTCAATTAGGCTCGTAAATCCTAATATCGAACACGTACAGTCCGATATTGAAAAGCGTAAACTTGCGTACCTCAAATTAACGTAGTGAACGTGATTAGTTTAAAACAATTGGAGATGAACTATAGATAGGTTAATTTATTCATAATTATTTACAAGAGTGAGCTAGTCTCAGGAGAGACATTGACCAAAAGTGGCAAAAGTATGTTGTCGGACGACTCCGATGCATAGTTCATGACGTGAAAATTTTGACTAACCCTTCGTGACTGGTGATGAGAGCTTCCTCCCAAAAGGAGGGCAGAGCGCCGCTTCTTTTCCTGGTGGAACAGTTAATCTGATTGGTGCAAAAGTCAAAATCCGAGAGTGGGTGTTTTTTATTTGTCAGAGATCATGAGAGGGATCATTAGGGTAAAAATTACTGGACATCCTTGTCGAAGATCAGGTCTGACTTGGAAATTTCGCATGACGCTCTTGTCATCACAATAATGGTTTTCCGCGCTTGACTTAAGCGTTTGGCGGACGCTTCGCTTGTCCAAAGGTGTGGTAAAAAAATGTGTGGAAGGTACAAAGATTTAAATTAGAGAAAGCAGTGTCTGCTAGCCAAATCTGAACTAGCCTTGCACAAGGCATACTGTCGTGTGCGACAAGGGGAGCAATTAATGCATAAGCTTATAGACCCCTTTCTACAGCCACCAGGTCAGAGACGTATGCTCTGACTTCATGAACCGTCTTGGAACAATGCATAGATTGTAATCAGTTAAGACATTAATACGAGTCGGTATATTATTTATAGTATACTGATAGATTAATCTATATATAAAACTGATTCGTCCCGTATGCGACAGAACATTCTCAATAAAAGAAAAAGAACGCGTGGCACCGATTTTTTATATTGCAACAGACTAATACGATAAATACGTATGATGTAACAAACATGGATTCCCTCAGCTAACAGTAAGCTCAAAATCCAATCGTCGTCGGGTTTGACTTGAATCCGCATTCGTAATGCAATGTTAAGTCGAACCATTCAATAAAAGAACAAGGCAAATTAAAACTTGCATATCTTCATTTAATTCTGTTACTTTATGGCTTCGATACTACTCAGGTGATATTAATACTATGGATTATTCTACATATGTATGAGCAAAAATGTCTTATAGTTATACAGTTATGTTGATATCTAAAGAGTACTGTCTGAAATTATGGTACTGTATAATGATTACAGTAAGGTTTTTGTAAAGATTTTTTTGTTACTGATCTTTTTTATCCTCTGTTCATTATTTCAGAATTGAATCTAATGATAATTTACGCACTTCTTGTTTTTGATATGAAGGATCATTCTCTTTGTCGGCCTATGTATACTGAAACAATTGAAATGGCCTGGTAAGACGAATGGTTTTAATTGGCAAAACCAATAGTTTGAACGAAATAATTTTAATATGTTTTACATAAATTTTATATATATATAAATAATTTGGTAATACCTATGTACTTTATTAGCATTCAATTTTCTTGGATTTAACAGTACTTGAATTTTGTTTTGTATCCCTCTAAATTTTTTTGCAGTTAGAGTATAGAGTATAAAAATCAAATTTTTAGTTACATGGTATCAAGTACAACAATTTTAACGAGACATATAATAATTAGAATTATAGAAGAGGATATAAAATGAGAGCATGAAAAATATGTTTTCCCGAAACAAATCGCAACAGCGTCTTATTTATTATATTAAATATAATAATATAAATATATTTGAAAACAATTTGGTATTTTTATGCCACACATTTGGTCTACATTTATTAGCCAATAACTTCCGCAATGCGAAGAAATTTCGCAAATCGTTCCAAACAAACTTTGCGAAGGTTTTTATTTTACAATAGCGTGTGACTTCTCAATCAATTATGTCGCGAATAATGAAAAATTCAATGCGGCCTTGGAGTGTGAGTACCGAAATACAAGTACACAAGTAAGTACCGAAAATAAACTGTAATAGTGAATGAAAGTTGCCTGGTAGAGTAGCTAAACTAATTGCATTAACATTTGCAACTTATTAATTACTACTATACGTATAATCACTAGTGATATGTAGATGCCTTCGATGAATAAACTGCCATTTGTCTCTTTGCAGTTAGGCGAGAAAAAAAGTAAGATTGTGGGAGTGATCGGGGAAGAGAGTAAGAGTGCAAACGGAATAAATCAGGGTATAAATATTGTTACCGGTTTTCCAAGTGAAAGTAAAAGAGATAAATTTTTAGGAGAGACGAATATCGGGCCATATCAATCAGAGATTAAAAAGACAGGCGACATCCAATTTTGGTAAATATCAATCACTTTCTATGTTAATACACTTCTCATTTTATTCGCAATGACATCAAATGCGGTATAAAGCGTTCGATACCGTAAATATTTTTACTGTCACTCTTTTTATTACTTACTGTTAGCTTTCTACTATAATACTACTCACTGGCACCTTTCTTCACTATTATTGACGGGTTCGGCTTTATCCATATCAATCTTCTTCGATATTATGACTTTTTCTAACAATGAGAAACTCTATGGCTGCTATCGCCTCTCAGCAATTTCGTTAATCGCATTATCGATTGCTATTGTCAGTTGCTTTTCGGTGTTTAAGTGCGGTTACAGATTTTCAGTTCCTTTTTGTGCTTAATATAGGATACAGCTTTATTGGGCTTTCGATGATTGGGGAACATCACGCTATATTAATCTTACATAATTCACGGAATGCCTAGATAACTTGATCTTTTTTATTGTATACTATTATGTACAACGCAAATTCTTTTCCTGTTGCCCATTTGCAATATCACTATTCCACTCACGCCTAATTAGTTCAATTGTATCGTGCAATATGGTTCACAAAATGAATTTCTATGTTTAACGCTCAGTCTAATGAAAGCTATTTGGAAATATGATAAACCTACTACAAATTTCATCTTGTGAATGAAAGATTTATCCAGGATCGTTATTGACTGTTATAGAACTAAGGTTCAAACAAATGTTGGACTTACAAAAAAGGTTTTATTAGGTAAAGCGAATAAGACATTTTTGACATATATTAATTACAAGATTTATTACCCAATTAATTACGAATACTAAGAAGATAAAATATAGCTAGAATAGTAATTCTTGATTCCTTCGCGATTGGCAATAAAGCGAAATTCCCTAGAATTTCTTCTATTTGCTACTGTTGAATGCAGATTTTCATGTAACAGAAAAATGCCGTATTAAAGATTATCGTTAGCAAAGTCAAATATTGCTAGAACGAATCTTGCACTACTCGACACCTTTCTACGGAATGCTACTCTGCAAACTAGAAAATACTGCTGTTCCCATAAAATTTGCTGCACTTTTTCAATTACATTCACAATTGTTTAATAATACCTATCCAAATATGATATCCAAATAATTATGCGTGTGGTCATTTTTGAATTCAATGGAGCGCTCCAAAATTTCATTTCGCGGAATAATAAAAACTTTTAGAAGTACTACATGCCGTATGAAATATTTTTCTATGGTTTTTTTTATGCCGAGCCATATTTTAATCTTTGTAAGTCAGCTGGATAAACGGGTATCTAAAATTTCTCGTCTTTATAGTAGAATTACCAAATCTATATTTAAATTCTTTCTGACACGTAGTAAAACAATTTTAGGAGTTCGATGGTATTTATATTGTAGAAGAATCGCAAATACCAAATATAGGAGAAACGTTTAAGGAATATCGAAGAGGTGATTTCTTGCCCTAATAAGAGTGCTCAATATGCAAGGTTGACTTTACTCAATAATATGTTTTCTTTCATAGCATAAATTTTCTTATTAGCGTTCCGTTCCAACCACTAATTGAGATTAACGTAACTGTATCCGTCCGACGTTTAAGACAGTATATTTATAAGAATTGTATTATATCAATTGCTTTAACAATTTAACATCAAGTAATTGGCCTAGTGAGCAATATAGTGATTATCGTGCTAAGATATTTTTGGTATCGACGTGGTTATTACATCGACGTCTCATAGTTGCGGTAATTATTTTTGATTAAAGTTACAATTATCTCTATTATTATTATTATTAATTTTAACGAAAATGAGAATTTCGTCCCGACCTAACGTGTGTTATTAAATACAATTAAATATAACAATTTTAAGCATTCTCAAAAGAACCGAATTACTAAAAAGAAATGACGATAATTTCGGAAATATCCGACAGATTGTCGGGGCGGGATATAAATTATAACTTTCAGTGTAATAACATTTAATATAATTATAAACCCTAATCTTTTCCCTTTTTTAATTTTCAGAACAAGATGTAAACTTCAAGTGGATTGCGAAAGGATAATCAATTACAACAATTATCGACCAACAATGCGATGTCGAGCTTGCACCGATTTTAATAATAATATTACACAGTAATAATTATAAAAATTGTAAGGATAAAGCAACATTCTTATACAATAACACTGGCTATGTCCGCAATATATTATGTTTGTGTTTTATTTTGTAACAAATGTAATGAATTATTCACATTATTTTTATTTATTCGTTTTTCTTTTTTTTTCAAGTGTTACGTACAACACATTGAAGGATTCTCAGAGAATACATTGTGTTGTCTAATCTTCAGAGTAAATAACACTACCAAGTAAATCTATATTTTAATTTGTATTATTTTAATCCATGCAATGCACTCATTGGCACTTACTACAAACATTGTAAACTGAAGATTCTATAAAACGTTTTATTTTTTTTTTCATGAATATAATTATTCATGGTTATTGTTATATTTCATATTCAACAACACATATTAATCTTCTGCCTTAAAATCTTGAATGTCAATCTTCACTAGCAGTCTGTTATTTAAAATTGCTAAAATAAAAACGGATCCCAAAGTTATTATGTTACACGCAAAAATTAATTTATTTCAAAAATATAATTAATGGTTATTAATTATTATTGTCAGTACTATCAAACTATTACTAAAATAGATTGATCACAACTTGAACTACAATAAAACCTATTTGTCTGTCTTCCGGATGACTTAAGGGGTTAGACTACTGAAATTGGCAAATTTTCGGAATTTTTTTTTATCTTTAAAAATAATTTGAAGTTTTTAGAATAATATGCAAAAGATTCCGTGTAAATATTCGAAGTATTTTTTGAGTCATAGCGTTTGTAGCGAAGGCAGAATTGGACGCGCAGGTAGACGTCTGTTGTTCAAACTTTAAATGCGTTTTTCTCGAAACTATGTTTTTCAAAAAGGTGTATACGATATCTCGAGCTGTGATTAATGAATCGACTTGAAATTTGGTACACATGCTTAGAAGAATACAAATTTAGGCGTGACGGACGATTTTGTCAATACGTTTTTTTGCAATCTTTATTAATAATAATAACACGTATTATAGCTCCGAAAATTGCGGAAGAGTTCAGGAATTTTTTTCTTGTAATCTAAGACGAAAAAAAAGCTCCGTCACGCCATAGTTAATACAATTTAGTTAATGAGGATATTTTTAATTTTTGATTCAGACCAAACATATTTGCGAAATCATGTACACCGACCTATCGCGCGCGTAAAATATCAGCCGACGCGAAGAAGAATAACGTGTGAAAATTTCAATATTTTTTTATGAAAATTTTTACACACACTCTTTAAGTTATACATAAAATCATATTAAGAAATTAAAAATATTGCATTTGTAGTTTTTCCAAAATAAATATCCAAAAATTAGCTTGTTTGGGCTCTGATTACAGTAGCCTAATCCCTTAAGAAAAACTGTTTAAAAAAATGTAGTAAAAAAAGGGTACTAATAACAGATTATGCAATTCCATCTCGTTGTACATATTACATTAAAACAAACGAATGAACTCAGTATTCGATAATTGGGTCTATGTCAAGCATGAAATATAATATGAAATTCTATAAAATTAATATATCAAGATTACATCCATTGTTGAATTATTCCGTGAATAATATCCATTTTTGTGTGGTCAGTATGATAACCAGTATTTCCGAACACATATCGAATGAGGCAAATGCTACATGATATCAATCAATGGGTGCAATATTTAGTTTAGTATTTTTTCCCCAAGTTGGTATCAACTTTTCTCAATACTATTATCACAATTATTGTAAAATTATCGAGGTTATTACTTTCGCATAAATTATATATTTTTGTGGTATCATCAAAATATTTTTGTTATTTTTCACTGGAAATATTCAATTTCTTATTTATAAGAATGTTGTTCACGTCAATCTAATCAGAATGCTACATATAAGCGACGGATAGTTCCACCTGATACAAGTATTTCGACGCGTATCAAAGGCACTTAAATTTGTAAACTGCGATTTTTTCTTGTTATGAAACGAATTAACAAATTCTAATCAGAATGCTACATATAAATGACGGATAGTTCCACCATATATAAATATTTCAACGCGTATCAAAGGCATTTAAATTTGCAAACTGCGATTTTTTTCTTGTTAAGAAACGAATTAATAAATTAAAAAATAATCAGTCAGTTAAGATGAGAAATTTCGACGTTCCATATCAGTTTTCGATCTTTATTTGCGGGAAGTAATATAAAATATGATAAACATTTTAGATAAGTTAAATTGGCAATCAAATATATACATCGTGGTCCAATCCAAACTAGAGTGTTACAATTTTTTATGCATAGAATTGTGAGTCAACTTCGATGTCCTATAATAAATCGCCATAATATTGAACAATAAGATATTGTTATCCTATTATAAGAATCGATTCTTCGCATAAGTCGCTGTATTGGACCCAACTCAATGATGCGATGCATTTTACATTTGTATTTTCATTAATTATATTTCGCACATGACTGATCTAGATCATATTTGATTATAACACTTATATTTATCCTGGTTGAGACTCTAACGAATAGAAGTTACAAGAGTATTTATACAAAAACTGCAGGTCATATTTCGAAAAACTACACTCGAATGATTATCTCAATATTTTGTATTCCTCTTTCGTCAATGAAAAGTGGATATATTCTGTCTATTTATTATATGTATATGATAAAATGGATACTTCATTTACTCCAGAATCTTTTGAAATAAAATTCATCTTAAATGTGTAATATATCCACAGTTGCTAAAGCCGCCTACCTGATTGTCAATCATTGAAGAAATTATTCTCTTCGCTCAAATTATTACTATTACGAAGAAGTTGAAAAAATATAACTGAGTTCGATGGATTTATTAGATGTAGCTGAATGTGGCAGTTTAAAAAACATGTTTCACGCGTAAAGGAAATTTTTAACAATTTTACTCATGATTTTACTATCTCTACTTTACAGAACTAATAACAAAGGATCAGACTTCTGTTATTAAATAGCTAATATTGAGATAACATATATTTGGTACTTCTTGATGACTATGAATATTATTTAGTATTGGGTTTCCAATGAAAATTAATGACTGACTAAAGTATATCAATCTAGACAAAAAAATCCCAGTGCTATACAACTTTAACGATTACTATTATATCAACGATGTTAATTTTTGCGGCCTAAATTCTAATATGCTTAATAATCAGCTCATTTATTATATATAAATATATTATTATTATTGCATTCCTAATTAAAAAGTTCAGAATATTTACAATTGGTGATGTTAATAAGTATACCCAGAGCAGATAATACCTCATTATTTCTAGCCCGATTTTGTCCAATTACTAATTCAATATATAGTTTTATATATAGCTTCCTATATTAAAAAAATAAACAGTTAAGTTAAACTGCAGTTATGGATTATGAATTATGAAAGAGATAGACAAAGATGAGTCTTTGTCTAGCAAATCATTTTATTACTTTACTTTCACCCTGAAAGCAGTAATCACATTTGGGGTTATGTATGTATAATTGTAATATGTATAATTTTGTATTATTATGCTATGAATAATACATGTTTTGTTAACAGTTTCAATGAATTGTTGAAAGTATACCTCCAAAATATTGACTGTGAACAATTCTATCTCTATGATAAGTTGAGGATAAGAAAATTTTACTCTGTATTATGCTGTAGAATTTTATGTATTAAAATATTTTATAATTCATATTTGGTAATATATACCCCTTCTAAGTTAACTTGGACCAAATAATAAGATCAGTTAATACCTTTGACGCAGGATACAAAGTTTATTATTTGCCTAATATGCAACTACGTATTGGTACAAGCCATCCTCTCGCATTTCATGAAAAGATGAGACAGGTAAAGAGAAAAGAATTTGCCACAGTTTATGGAGTTTTTCATAGGTAGACGTAAGAAGTTTCTCAGTGAAGCAAGATGAGCTTCTAGTAAAATTAATTAGGCTATGTAGGTGAAGAAAAACTACTTATATGAATTATATACATTCAATATAAATTTAATATATGGCAAACATTTTATACTGATCGTATTTGATTAATATATTCTTTTTTCCTGGGTGGAACAAAAATAATATACGTGGTGTGTCTAAAAATTTTGGTGAATGGTAGCAGAAAACAAACAATACAGAGGATACAAGCAAATCACCTTTATTGGCCTTCAAAATAATCTCCGTTGTTCACAATGCACTTTTGACAACGTTTATAAACATTTTGAAAACTCTCAGAAAAGGCCTCTTTAGGAATCGATCTCAGAACTGCTGTCACACGTTCTTGGATTGCTGCCACGTCCTCGAAATGTGCATCTTCCCACCGCGAAAGCGTGGAAACCACTCGTAAACACATTTTCTGCTAACGGCTTCCATCCCGCGCACTTGCACCAACATTCCATGCATCTCCGTCGCCGTTTTCCCCAGTTTGTAGCAAAACTTATGTTCACTCGTTGCTCCATTGTACTGTGATCTTTCCTTTCACAATGACTACATTCGACTGCCCGCAACGGGTTTACCCTGAAGGTCACGTAAACTGCAAGCTACATGGCGCTTCTCAGTGCAATGCATATCTTTTTTCAAACCATAAACATCATAAGTTTAACCTGGGTAAATCCTCTACAATGATTTCAGGATCAAATATAATAAATAGAAAAAGAATCAATCAGTTCTCTAAAACAAGTCAAATTTGAAACGAATGGAAAAATGTCAAAAGTTATCTAAAATAAGTCTACTTTACTATGACTGCAAAATTCTATCAATCGTCTATAATAAAATCGACTTCAGGACGATTGAAACAAAAATTAAAATCATTGTTAGGACCACGTATAGACAAACATTCGTATTCATTCTCTATCACAAGACATTTCCGTATAACTAAAAGATGCCAATAAAAAGATCCTGTAGTCGTCTTTATAAAAACTAGTGCTATCTGGGTTAAGACCCAGAATACAACTAAGTCTATTGAAAAGAGCTTTATAAATGTCCTCATGCAGTTCTCTATAACGGGATAACAAAAATGGGTTCGCATTAACGATTAGATAGGGTTATCAAGAATTCTCTAAGACTTGATTTATCGCTTATTTTCTGAAGGTAAAGTTCTTGAATAACTTTTATCTAAATTTATAATAAGTCTTATATGGTATCGAATATTATAAGAATGTATAATTATAAATTTATTTTGTATTGATATTTTGAAAGCAATCTGAAGTATGTCTCATCTCTGGATTTGAATAACTTCAAAAATATAGCAAATCATAACCTCAAGCTAAGTGAACGTATTAGATGAACTGACAGTTACATATTATATCAATGGGTCTCTTGTAGTATAAAATTTTATTCATGCATTTTTAGGGCCGTATTAGGGAATAAGTAGGATATAGTTAAGTAAGTTTTGTTAATGCGGCCTTGATAAGGTCTTGGTTTGATTTACTAACAAGAATATTTGGCTAGGTCCTCACTTAGATTCCATTGGGGCATATTATCGGACACAAACGAAAACCTTAAAATGGTAGGTTTAAATTTCGCTCATAACAAAACAGATAGATAGGTAGCGGTGTGTTTATAAAATTTTTTATTTAGTTTTAATTATAAAACCATTCCATTTTGTATCTTGAGTTTGGCTCCACCCCGGGCCACCAAATTGCCACCCTGGAATTGGAATATATACGATCCGGGGTGGGGCGGCAGGTGGTGTCACCATCATTAACTCCTGTCTAACGTATTGCCCGTTTACCCTTCTGAAAACAAAAACGAACGATGGAGCCATTATAAAAACTGTTTTAGTGAAGTAAAGTATACAAGAAAGATTGCATACATGCACATAGTACTTAGTGCCTCTGTTTTTGCCGTTTTTCTCTGTTCCGCTGTCCCTGCCTTCTTTGTTTATTTTTCGTCTCCTTACTCATTCTATCCTTCTCATCCCTTCTTATTCTTTCCTCTCGTGCTTTCTCTTCTCGCTCCCTCCTCTTTCTCTCTTCACCATGTCCGCTCATCTCCTTTCTTCTTCTTCATCTTCTCTCTCGAATCATTACCTGTCAAAAATATCATTTTTGGTTAGATTTAATTTTAATTTTATAGTTTCGTACTAAATTTCGTATATTTATTTTATGACGACGGAATCGCACAAATAAATGGCACCGCTAGAAATAATTATTTAAATATGAAATTACTGGGCGCCAGACATAACCAGAGTTACGCTGCTGTCTCCAGAGGATACCTTAGCCAGCTCTTATGCGGTTGGGTCCTGGGTCTGGAGACAATAATTAAATCTGAGATTGGTAATCACAACAAGACAACACAAAAAAGGGGCTTTGAGAAATCAAACAGACCTGAGGTTTCGTTTGAACGCACGGAACCCACAAACAGACCCGATTTACTAAAAACAAGAAACATATGAGTGAATATAAAAATAATATAACGAAATCTGGTAATAACGAAACACGGTAAAGAACCACGGTTCCGAAATAATTTATAAAACGCAGGATAATGATATAGGCGGAACAATGGTTCCGAAAAATACACGCGTAAGGGAACAACGGTTCCTCAACAACCTAGAACGCGTGAATAATAATAAAATGGTCAGGCATAAAATAATGAAGCAGGTAAGACAATTAATTAAGTAGGAACCAACGGGCTCTTATAACTCCAGTAATAAGGAATAACGATTCCTTACGCAACACAAATAATAAAACTGAAAAGGATTAGACAAATCAGACTCCTTTACGATAAACTCAGAATTATTTCCTGGAAGGCTGCACGATTCCGGCAACAACACGCGTATTACGTAATGCACGCACGACAAATAGAAACTAATATTTCTCACATCAGCTGACGAGTTGCCTAGTGCCCGTCTCGTCGGCTTCACAATATTTACAAGTTTGAACGCGATAACAATAACGGTACTTGACCTCCTGTCAACTCATCTACATATACAATAATATACAGAATTCTTAGATTCCCCTCTGGGAATCTTGACCTTTCGCTTGTCGTCAAGCCCGTGTAGCCCCTCCCGTCACGAATGATTTTAAAGCCGGAATCAGTTTCGAAGATCCATTTACCTACTGAAACTATCAGTCAGGAAATGCGCAATCCCCTAGCTGTCTTCCTGGCATACACGAATTTATCGCCGAGAGAAAAAACGTACCACTGCGCGGCACTTTTACTACACGACGCGCGACCGAAACGATTACGCGAAGCGTGGACTGATTAGGAATATTTTACATGGAATTTCTCTTAACATGCTTTACGAATAATCAAACACACAACTAAAGACTAAACTTTCATGCCAGATAACGGATCCTCCAGATCGCCACCGAATTGGTAATCATCGGACTCAACGATCGTGTAAGCGGAAGGCGACGCGTGCTGTCTGGATCGAAGATCCAGCAGCTAAATCTATAGTCCCGGTAGTCTCGATCAATTACAAAATCATGGAGCTCGGTAACATCACTCACCCCGAATTGCTCTGGTCACATCGTCCAACTCCTCTCTATCCATTTCCTTGTCTTTTCCTTTCACTTTCTCTCACTCTTACTCTCACTCTCTCTCTCTCACACTACTTTCGCTAAACCAATACTTTTGGCAAATATGCACGTTCACTACGTTCGCTACACCGCAAGTGACGCTACCCGATCGCTCGCCTGCTAACGTGCCCTAGTGGCGCGGAGGAATCAAGAGACTCGGTCGAGTCTCGCGCCAAGTACAGGCAACCTGCCGTACAGGGCACGGCCCGCCGAGACTCTTTA
>JARQTH010000072.1:149279-217056 GCA_030142595.1 Trachelus iudaicus | reverse complement strand
TAGATTTTCATGCGCTACAACATAGTTGAGTTTCATCAAAATCGGAGGGGGACACTAAAGTGATGTTCCTTGTTAGTCGTAATTATAAACGTTGACAAAGGTAAGTGCACAGATCTTGTATTTATCCCAGAAGGTAGATTGAGAATTTTTATAACCACATTCTGTAGTTCGACTGGTAGTATTTGAAAGATGGTAAGCGGTCTAGTTTTATGTTCATATTTAATAATCGTACGAGTTTGATGAAGCAAAGGGATGAGAGGGACAGAGGTCGGCAATAAATTACATGTCTCTCGCATGCAATTTGACATTTCTCTAATTCATGATAATATCGCACTCTTTCTACATCATCATTTGCACGTTTGAATAAATCGGCAATGACTGATTCGACCAATCGTAATACGTATGTATATACTTTTATAGGAGACGAAAACAGGTGGAAGAGGCAAGAAAAAGATTTCGAGGAGAGGATTAATGAGAGGATACCGAAGAAAAAGCAGATTATAAAGAAAAAGATTTAGACCTAAGAGAACAAAAATTAACAAGCATAGAAGAAATAGAAGAACATAGTGAAGTACAAGAATCAGAAGAAGACGAAGATATAGAATTTTTGGATGAAGACAATAAGGGACAGTCGTAAGCCTTAGAAAAAGACCGCCGTGCCCTAGAAGATGTGCTGTTGCACGATGAGCTTGAAAAAATGGATCTAGAAGTAGAAGAATATCCTGCCGCAAAAGCCGAAGGAATGACGGATCAAGATCTTATAGTAGGACTAAGCGGCAAATCGCCTAACCATCCGTCATCAAATCTTTCAGGCGTCATAGAACCTGTGAGGAGTGGCGCAAATTCTATTATATAATGAACATGTTTTTCGTGCAATTTCGAATTGATACAATATGTAGGTGAGCAAAAACTCGGATTGAAAAAGAAATTTTTTGTCAATTGCGAACAATGCCATTCCAATTTAGTATATACAACGTACCGCAAGCAAGTGCTTCATTGAACATCAACTAGTGGGCTGTAGCGTGTGCTATTGTAACTCAAATAGGACATACATAGTTTCAACAACTTTGCGCAGCGATTGATATAGAGTGCATGTCGAAGAGTACGTATATAGAAGCACATAATGATGTCGATGAAGGATTTCAGGTTGCTGCCAAGAAGTAGATGATCAGTGCCAGCCAAGAAGAACGCAAGCGTTACCGCAGATGGAAGTTGGCTGAAACGATCGTACAGGACTTCGGGAGATTATAGTTCAATGTCAGAAACCAGAGCCATTATTGAATTAAACAGGGCGAAAATGCTTCACCTGGGAGTTAGAAACAAATATTGCCCTATTTGCATTAGAGCTGAACGAGCCGGTAAACAACCAAAAAGTCACACATGCTTCAAGAATTGGCTCACCAACAAGAGTTCGACAAGCATGGAAGCAGATGTAATCGCCGAGGGATTTAAAGCTAGGTCACGATCCATGGTCTTATTCATAAGAATTTGATTAGCGACGGAGATAGCAGCGTTACGAAGAAAATTCGATACTGTGGTCCATATCTGCATTTCGGAATTTTTATGAATAAGGTGTAATGTGTAAGCCACATGCTAAGAAATGTCTGTATGAAGTTAAAAAATGTAACGCACTCTAAAGGACGCATCGGAGCCCACCTAAGACGAATGGTAGAAAACAGCATCGTTCGAATTCGAACATCAGTCAGGAAGGCAGCAAAAAATTGCCAGAAGCAATTCTTTATCTTCTGCAGATAAACGTGACCTACTGAGGAAAGATATTCTAAATATTCCGAGGCACGCATTTGGTGACCATAACAATTACGAAGATATAGGATATTTTGACGATTGCGCCAGAAAGACAAGTGAAAAGAACTTGGTGCCTGAGTTGTAGAGGACTGGATTGTTCATAAAGATCGAAGAAATAATGCAGCGTTTAGCAGTTTAGCAATGCATGCAGACAGTTTTCTGGAAAGTAAGAATAGCAATCCCGTAGAGACTTTCAATTCTGTCATCGCTAAAATAATTCGAGGAAAACGAGTAAACTTTGGATTGAAGGGGTCATACCAAGCCCGCTGCAATGCGGCCGTAGTTTCCTTCAACACTCAGCACCCACTAACGTCATTACATGAAGTCATGAATTCGACGCCGGAAGAACGCTTGACTTTGACATAAACCTCCCGGACCATAAAGTCAAAAGTCGGACATGAACGAAGAACAATTTAATGCCATGCTGCGATGTTGCATAGCTAATCTGCGTAATTGGCAGAATGATAGGGATCGAAATCACGTCAGAACACAGCTGTTTGTATCTCAAGTAACGTTATGTGCAAGGAATTTGACCGCTTTCATTCAACTCCGAAGTCGTTCTAAGATATCGGGTGGTCTGCTGCACAGTAAAAGCTCAAAATCAAATTTATGCGAATGTGATAAATGCGCATATGAAATGATCAAATGTATAGTGATATAAGGAATGTGTTCTATGCAAAATTCAAAATAAAGAATACATTTAATACAAGAGAAGTGTTTTCGTTTCAAATAAAAATTAAATATATGTACATCCACTTGCCTATTGCGTATATATTTATGATCTTACAAAAGAGCACAATTGAACACACGAAACTCGATTCAAAATGGAAAATCGAAAGAATACTGCCGCTGGCAAATCAGTAGGACTCTAGGCTCTTGGTAAATCACAGACGATGTCTTGACGACATTAAATTAAATTAAAATTGTAGTCCCGCGAATACGGAATTTTCTGGTCGCGAACAAAGAAAGTGGTCACAAGTATATCGCTCGCGAATACTTAAATGGGGAATAGCGAACTCGCGAATGAAGAGCTTTTACTTGATCGATTAGGCATCAATGGCTAGCTTCAGTGCCGTCCATGCTACCGAAAAACAATGGGCAAGGGAAATAACTCAGAGATCGTATGGGCCTCTGTTTCTGCCGATGCCTCATTCTGATTGGCGAACTTTAAACGGCTCTAGTTTAAAAACTAAATCCTAATAAAAGGAAGGTCACTTACATGATCAGTGATGCACCTGTACGAGCGGTGTACCGCTCTAGTAAAGCACTTTGGAGACAATTCCTCAATGCGATTACTAGAAATGATGCATTGAATTGTGTTTTTTTTTTTGGAATGTCTAAAATATTACAGCTATTGTTTTGAAATTTAAAGCACCGTTATATAATTTTTAGAATGATCGAATCGCCATTTTGGATTCCTAAGTTCTTAGTTTTCCATTTTTATCACATTCGTTTAGTGATTCAAAAAATTTCTAGAAATGAAGTTTCATAAAAAACCGGCAATATCGAGTTTTTAGAATTATTAGACCGCGATATGAAATCCGGCAGTTTCAATTTGTTAAATGTTTACCTCAGGTTCGTATTCAGCGACCCGGAAAAAACAATAAGTACTAATTTTTATACAAAAATCGTTCAAAACATCTAGTGTTCTTTATACTTTGAATACTCATTTGCCGACTTTGGTACAGAATAAAGGATTGAATTTAAAAGCCAAATATGGTATATAAATGATTTAGCTTAAAATAAAATTGTAGTTTCACTCAGTTTTACTGATTAAGCTGGTACAGACTATCGAACATAAAGCAATATTTTGAATTGAATTGCACAAATTATGCTTATTTTCCCGAGTGGAGATCGAATATCCGAATTACCTATAGTCACTATCTAGTTGATTTCAATTTTACCTCACGATTATCAAGTCAGATTAGCCAATGGCTATCATTTTGAAAGACTTTTACAACTAGCAGCGACGTTGAATATTACCCAGTACCTAAGGGTATCGATTTCTAATAATTTGCTAACTAAAATGTGCAAATATAGCTAAACAAAATCGTGATGAAAAAAAATTACTTGTTATCTTTATTAGGTTAGCATTCCAAAATTTTGATTATATCAGCCACTTTTACGGATCCCCGACATCGGTCTAAATTAAGTATTTATTAGTAACCTTTGCGTTGGAGTATAAGTTCAAAATGAAAATTTCTGAAAAATCGTTTGCCGGAGACGGGATTCGATCCTGGAACTTTCACAGGATGAAACTGCAACGCTGTTCACTATGCTACTTCATTGGCGATAAAATTTTAATTCCTTACATAAAGAAATAATTAACTGATGTTTGAAATTCAGTTTTAATAGAATTAATGTGTTATTTAACGACTATTTATGAAATTTTCTTTGCGCAATTTCATACGCAGCCTTTAAACTGTTATACTTAATCTTATTTTACATCTTTTTAGTTAATATCGGCTAGACCGGAACGCGATAATTTCCTGGTTTCATATGTACATGCAGCGGAATTAGATATTGTAACCATACTTGCCGTACTGGCAATGAATTTCGTAATTTATATACCTCAAGTATCTTTTGAATTATAAAGATTAGATACTGGATAAACAAGAAATATACTTGTTATTTATGCAATAATAATCACCAGCTCAGTGTGTTCATTTAGTCAGTGAGAAATCGATGACTAAATAATAATTTCATTGAGGATATGCGCCACCTATAAGTGAGGGTGGTTAGATACTCCCAGGGTAAGTGCTAGATGTCGAAACCACGTAATGACATAACCTCCTCCTTAAATTGGCACTCTAATAGGCAAGCCAGGCATAATACAATAATAAGATAATATACTTATGGTAATTTAACACCATCTATAAATGAACATCGCCAGATACTCTATAAGCAAAATTCGTATAACGTATGACTTTCATAATAATAGAACCCTCATTTTTCATTAATGATCTGCTAGCTAATGACAATATCACCATTACAAAACGAATTCAATGCTTTTCAAGGTCATGTATATGATGGTGTAGCTAGATGCTACCTAGGGAAGAGCTAGATGAGCTATTTGAAGACCGACATAACCTCACTTATGTGGGTAAAAATTGGATATTCAATACTGAGGTATTGACTACATGATATTTTATGGTAATTTTGTGCTATCTATAAGTCATATTGGCCGGATAATCTATAGGTAGAGGTTAGAGTATAATTTTTACAAAAAATCCTACCTCGTGGCATTATCGTAAGCTAAAGAATTTATCGAGTTCTAATTAACTAGTCACTGGTATTTCTGTTAGATGGCGACCTTAGTTTCTATTCGAGTAACAGATTTTCGAGACGGAATGAAACGAATAATCGTAGAATCACTTTTTAAAATTATTATATAATATTACATCTCGATTGCATTACGCCACGTCAAGGTACACTGAACAAATTTCTACTGGTAGTATGTAACGATGCTGGTCCTATTTCCTCTTATACGGCACAATATCAGTCAGTGCGAAGATAAGAAGTTTGCAATTACAATGAGTATTAACCCTTTCGTTACGAGTGCTGACTATAGTCGTTGAAAGACGTAAGTGCGAACACCGAAGACTACCGACGTGCAATGAGCACACTATGCGGCGCGGTGTCCCGTTCAGTGGCGTCACTCTAACGGAGCGGACTGCCGTAGCCAAAGGGTTAAATTTAACAGGGAACTAATGATATACATAAACAGTGGTAAATTGATAAAAAATAGTAATTAGGAGCTAGCTGCTTTGACGCCGCACTTAGTAATGATTTTTGAAAATGCTTACATTTACTATTACAATTTGCAATGTTTCTAATCAAACACTTTTTATCCATTTGTCCTTGTGTCGTATCCATTGGGGTAGCAGCTGGTGACACCTATCTGCATCGTCAGACGTAGTAGAAGCCTTCCCGATGACACCGAGGCTGCCGATCGTACCACAGCTCTTGATGACGTGCTGTCCTCCAGATCAGGTAAAGTTATATATTTTACCATACACGATGATTAAATTAGAATAAGATTCCTCCAAATTTTACAATTCCAAAATTACACTCTTCGGACCTTAATCCTGCATCCGCAGCCAGTTCGAATTGTCATCGTCGCGCACTTGTTGATATTTCTAAACGTTTCGATCTTTCCCATCTACATAGAAATTCTATCGTGACTCTAGCTAAGCGCTGTGCAGTTTTCCATAAATACAATCCGGGCATTAGCTAACTTTCCGTCCAGTACCAAACTAGGGATGTAACGCTGTTAGAGCGCCTAGCAGGGCTGACCAATTGGCGCCAGATTTGAATTTGCTTCCAGTGTCATGTTATTAATATTCATTAAAGTATATCAAATATCCAGTTCATATATGGAATAATTCGATATTTAAAAGTAATTTAAAAAATAGGCGCGTGTATTTGTTATTTCGAGACACATCTAATTGTTGCGCTGGAAGGCTGGATTCAAAGATGCGAAGTGAGTAGTGTGGCACTCTACTCACTGAACCACCAACCCAATTTCTAAACGTTACTTCGGTTAAGAGTTATAATCATTAATATTTGCACACACGCAGTATTGGTAAGTTTTCTTGAATTTATCCAAAAAAATAATACAATAAATATCATAATAAAATAATGCTGATAAAATATCTACATTTTTTTAAAAAGTTTTTCGTTTGGGAATGACAAACGTAAGACTACTATTGTAAAGTGAATATTGCAAGAAATTATAGTTACACTCTAGCTTTATTAAGCGTGTAACGTAATCATTCCATACATACATGGATACATATGTAAGGGAGATGGGAGGGGCTTCTATCTAAAGCCTCTACAGCATTTCGCAAGAGAGTAGGTCATAAGCCCTAGATAGCCTAGTGGGCACACCATTCGCTCGGCAAGTAGGAGACTCGGGTTCGAGTTCCGATCTAATTCCCATATTTTTCCACGGGTCCTACATATGTTCAATAACGGAACGGGAAGCCTTTTTGCAATGATTGTATTTTTTTATAATAATATATTATATTACAGAAATTGCATGTTGCAAACAATTAACCCTTTGCACTCGGCATCCCCCCGTTTTCTATATATTTTGGTGCCTGTGAGGGGATAGCGGAGTGAAAAGGGTTAAAGCATGTTAGGCAGTGACGACCTCTCATGAGCAGTTGTTGCTGAACTAAAATCTTAAATCGGGTTAAATTGTCTTGTTCCCATTCAGAGCTTGCTAAAGTTAGCATCCAATAAGGAAATTCTGAGTACTCCCGATTAGGTTCCCCTAACCAAATATCCCGGGTGCAGCAATAATTATTACAATATTTTTACACGCATGCATTGTCACGTGGCATTTTAATGCACGTCATAAGATCAGAAAAGTTAATGACTTTTTGGCTTCATCGTGGGTCTCTATGCGTTAAACAGCCGTTACGCGTTGTTGGACTGTATTATTTTATAAGGTTTTTTAAATGCACCGTAAGTAACCTGATGCCAGCTAGTTTTCCCTATTGCTATGCAGGCGCTAACTAGGAAAACTACCTAACGCCCAACCATAAACGTAACGAGCACAGATTAAATAGCCAGACAGGTCTTATATTGCTTGTATTACATATATATTAGTGCAAATTGTATTTTCTCTTACGTCAGATATGTATATTCAAGGTTATACCACATGTAAATATGTAAAAAAATCAATGCCCCGTGAATGATGCCTTTTTTTCGCACTTGTATTGTTAGGGTGAGAAGTGCTTCAATCTGTAAATAATAGCATAACGTTTTTACATGGCTTGATTTGCTCGAACACCGAAATAATGAAATTTCCTTCAAGGTTATATGAAAGCTTTTGGATTTAAGCATGAATAAGATCTCAATATAGATAAAGTTTTTCAAGTATCAATAAATTCTGTATATTCATGAGATATTTGCATTAAATTTTATCATTCTGTAACGTCGCAATATGTCAGTAAAGTGGTACATTCATGTGGTTCTGATTTGATATGGAAATTAAAAATGTAATACGTGATAACTATTGGTGGTGAGTTTAATTAATAATGTATCGATACCGATTTCAAGCGCAAATTTATGTAAGTATGGTTTCCGTAGAAACCTCTAAAGAAAATTTTCAATCTTACGAAATACCAAAAAAAAGTTTATTCTTTTAAAATCAAACTTCACAATTATGGCAATTCCACATACAGTTTATTGTTCGATTATTTTCTACTGTTTATTATTTCTTGACTCCTAAGCTCGTATTCAGAACTCGTTTTTAGTGCTAATAGCGCGATTTTAAATTGTAACGTATATTATTCTCAACTGTCAAGACTGGTAAAGTACCAGTTCCCTCGTATGACGATTTTGGCCACTTGGCTCTTACAATAACAGTGAACCAGGGTTCGGAACGGTAAACGGATAGTTGTGTTACAGCAATAATAAAACGTTCTTTCGGGTACTTTTCCTGGTTTATTATAATTTGAGTCTCTATTTGGTATCATCTGTCGGGTCTGTTACAATCGGTAGAAATGTCGGGAATGGCTTGACGCTGTGTAAGCCAACAACACTTTCAGCTACGGATGATGCGAGAGCGATCACTCTCTGCTAATGTGTCCAGGGTAGCTAAACACTGCGTTACTGGATTCGATGCTCGGTCTGCGTTGCTGAAAACGTAAATAGAACCACAGAGTCCTCAACGGACGGTGTAGTGGGAAAAAATGTTTCTCTCTCGGACGAGAAAAGCTGGATGCAAGATAGGAATCTTCGATTCCGTTTCGATTCTTTAAAAGATCGATTATTTTGATAAAAAAATCGATTTTATAAATCGATTCTATGCTATTCGATTTATTTACGAGTCGATTCTTAACCCCAAGAAACGAAAGAACTGATTATTTTTGGACATTTTTTTGTTTCCTGACAGAGGAAGTTTTATGTTCATAATAAGATTTTTTAAGGTTTTCATGTCAGCATACTGAAATTACTCAGAATGATTCGAAACAGAGAAAAATGGCTTAGACAAGATGTCCATATGTATGTATGCATGCGCGTGTACGTGTGAAGAGCGACAGAGATGAAGCAGTTTAATTGGTCTCTCTGCTACAGAATTTATTTGTCACCAGCAGAAAGACCAATTAAACAACTTCATCTTACCGACTTTAAACACGTGTGAATTCACCCTAATAAAATACGGAAATAATCTTCGACGAGTTGGTACTGGTCAGTACTGGAGTGTCTCGAGTAAGAGTCTGGTGAAAGCGGGGACGCGTTTTGATTGGTGCAGTCCGTTTGGGCTAACCGGAAACAGAATTGAAAAAAAGGCACAAATAACTTTATGACCAATTAATGGAAGAAATGAATCACAATGAATATTTTCATGTTTACTACATTATTATTTATTACAGAATATTGACAAAAAATAATGTTCATTTCTCCTAAACACGCTTTCCCTTTTACGAGATTTTGTGGTATCCGTAACATACGAAATCCTTTTTTTGAAAAAATCGAGCAGTTCAGTATGCAGCATCCACCTACTTCGCTGTATACCTAGATGGATGAGACCACACAAATGTGTCCAATGATGCAGTTGCTGAAATTAACAAGGAAATACCCGATAAATCTGATGACTTATGGTCTTTTCACGATAACCTACTTAAAATTAAGACTGTAAATGCTGCGCAGCGCAATGAAGATGAGATGCCAACTGATTTAAAGCACTACTTGCATCAACCACTGGTAGATCGCAGGGATTATCCGATGCGTTATTGGTTGAGCCTCGCACCAGTAAACCCGCTTCTTGGCGTTATTGCAAAAAAATATTCAGCAATTGTTAGAACGTCAGTACCTTGTAAGAGAGTATTTTCAAGGGCTGGCAATATTTTAACAGATTCCAGGAATCGACTTTCGCCCGAACATCTACAACAATTATTATTTCTAAATTCATTATCTCTTAAAGATTGGCAGTTGAAAATAAAATAAGTAATTTTTTATTAACACTAATATTGTTTGTTTTCTTATTTGTGCAATATGCTAATTGACACCGTTTACATCTATAAACACCCGACGATGTTGTGAGAGTCACGTAACAATATGCAGAAAGTAAAAGAAGAATGCAAGAATTGAGTAAACATAATACATATCTCTTATAGTAATTTTGTACAACGTACATGCACGAGAATATACTTAGTTTTCTTAGAATATATTTGAATATGCAAAGATAATATGAGAAACTTCTAAAATCATAAGTTTACCTATGTTCCGTGGGTGGTCAAAATGAATCATCTCGGTATATATACTGCATAAAATTTTACATCAAAAAGATAAAAAAAAGAAAACTGTTTCACAGAATTAATTAATTGCATGTCTTAGAAAAAGTCATACAAAATTTTAAAAAACAAAATGTATCTGAAATGAGTTGTAATTATAAAAAATGCCAAACGAGTCATTTTGACCCCACTTGGTAGTTCTAGTGTTAAAAATTAAACAGTATAAGTGTGTTTTAAAAAACATGTGCTTTGTAAATACATTCCTTAATAATATGCCATTCTTTTAAAAAGGAAGGCCTGATTTTTAATTATCTATTTAATTTATTAATTATTTTTAAGAATCAAAAAACCAAAACCAATCGAAACTTAAAATTAATTAATATCTATTAATAACAAAAATCATATGAGCATGATTTAATTATACATAAATAATTTGCTTACGATCTTTTAGATCGATTCTTTGATTCGGATTTTTTAACAGACTCGATTTGTATAAATCCATTCTAGAATTTAGAATTGATTTTTGTAAGAAAATCAAACATCCAGAAAATCGAACATCCCTAATGCAGAATACAAGACACAAGCATATTTGTATATATCCCTCGACAAAAACCATAATATCGATGTACTAATTATTTCCCCGGTCTTTCGTTTCTTCTTGCGAGTTGCCTTGGCCACCTAGTGGCGCGGCAGCGAACTAGTGCTCGCTCGGATACCCCTTGTCTTTTCTAGAGACTCTTGTCCTAAAATTTTGTGAGTTCTACCATGGATCGCCTTGTTGAATTTCCAAGGTAATATTTATTTTAATCCATGCATCTTTGTGAGTTTATATTGTCAGCATAATATTACATTATTATAGACAACAAAAGAAAGAAACAATAACCTCAAGTAGGCATTGCAGTGCTTGAATGTTCCGCACCGGATAAGAAACCTCGCTCAAGTCTTGAGGTATAATCTGTAACGTTCGCCTCAGTACCGAGGCAAAAAAGTATAGATAAGGTAGAACAAGGAAACATTATCTTTGCTCGATTTGTACGAATTCGGGTAGAGTAGCTAGATACGAGGTATAGAAGTACTCTACGAAAAGATAGCTATTGAGCGTCAAATATTCAGGTATCAAGTAAAAGATGCGTAATAATTTCTAACACGAAGGTAGCTAAAAGGTAATACAGAAATTCACCATGTGTGCAGACAGTTATCGCGGAGGTCCAAGTAGCTCAGCCCCTGAATGATACGAGAGCTGGAAAGGAGTCCTACAAGAAAGCATAACAGATAGTTAAATATTAAGTAACCTACCAGTACGAAATTGTAATACAAGAAATAATGAATTTAGAAAAGAGGAGTAAGGTGAAAGGATTAAAAGGAAAGAAATACACTATGCAAAATACTAAAATATTTGGCCTAATAAGGTATGCCATTTTCATCGACGGTAATCCACGATAGTGAATAAGTACTAAGGTAGCTGCTCGCGCGTGCTAAGTTCAGAGGAACGTAGGTAGTCGAAAATAGTTCACGACTAGAAATTTGTCTCTGTTCCTTAAGGACTCAGTCGGTAATGTTTTGGGCATGCCTGAACCGGATATGCCCAATAGGGTCCCTAGTGGGGCTGGATCAAATTGCCTCAGCGTTTTTTAAAACAGTGTCCGATAGAGTTATGATCGCCCGAGTCGAAATTATTCTGCACGCACTTGCCATCTTATTTATAAGATTTAAAAGGATTACGACAGATTCTCTTGTATGTGAATTGTGCTCCTAGTTCGTGCCTCAAATATATTTTTGCAGTGGGTTAGAACCTTTTTCAAACTCAACTGATTATAAATTGCATTTTTTGCATATGTTCCCGATTTCAAAATTTTACTACCCAGCATAGTAAAATATATTAGGTGGAACATTAAAGTCTTTAGTAGTATTTTGTAATATATTTAAAGTAATATTTTGCTTTTTCTACAGTTCTATTGTACGAAATTCTACTATGTCCCATGTTTACTTCGCATTACATTATAATTTGGACTAGAAAATTCTCTCCGTGTACGTGCGTATGCGTAAATAAAAAACTTAAAAAAAAATGATTTTCTAAATAAGTTTTTAAATTTATTTTCAACTTTTCATTTGTAAATGGAACATTAACACTTAACTATACATGTGCGATCTCATAGACCTCACCAATTTCAGGTTCAGCCGCGTCGAATTAGTTTCATTGAAAATTTTAAATGAACTAACAAAGCACGTATTACATTATTATTTGATTCCTAGTCAATAAATTCATTTGAACTAAGGAACGAGCGATTCTACTTTTGAGTGATTCTATTCGCCGTAATAATCTTGCAATCGAGGTCCACAGACCTCACCTTGTGAATTATTTTCCTAAAGTCAGACCTGTTTAACTAATGGTTAAAGAAGAATTTCGAAGTTTGAAGACCTATGCATGTATGAAATTTCGATTTGAGATGAGCTTTGTGGCTAAAACGTTACAGTCCCGATAAAGCGCCTATCGGGTGTCTGGACCATAATCCGATCAGAATTATGGAAACCTGATCATGCTCCGCTCATAGTCCTGACTGAATTTCCACACGGATAACTATCTAACTATAACTTATTGCCTCATCAATATACCGAATTCGATTTTTCTTGGAAATTTTAATCCAATCAGTTTACTGATCCAGTCAGATTCGTTCGTACAGTATGCATACGCTCCCACGTATACGTACGTACGTACACTGCATAGGTGGTTACTACATCTTTAAACCTCAAAATATATTGTGGGTATATTCATTCCCTCTTCGAAGTCTCTTTCTTGCTGTGTTTGAAATAATATATAGGAAAATATACGCATTAACACGTTGACTGCTAATCGTATCACCGTTCATCTGTGGAACAGTTCGATGTGCCACAACGCGTTGCTGTTAGCTGTCAACGTGTTAAAGAAACGTATTCTCAGCTCCTCGGAATATCATCATAGTTCCCGAAGAATCATGTCTGGCGGCTCTAAATAGACGGTCAGTGTAGCTGGTATTAAAATGTTTAAACCTAGTGGGGTATAATCATCACCCGTTTATAAACGTTATGTAAGCATACTCGAACTTACTCGCTAACTACAAAAGGTTTAGTAACAGTAATTAATAAATAGAATCGTTTTTAATTTAACTTGATCATAAGTACAATAGTTTGTAGGAACAATTTTCACTCGCGTTTATGGAATCGAATTTATAAAAAAAATGTAGCAGTCCTACAAAACCAAAAAATATCAGAATAGAGGGCATGTTGTCCATAGGGTATTGGGAGTAAAAGTAACTTTAAAGTAACTTAAAATATGGACCCAAAATGATGTCCACGCGAAAATTTATATAAACAAAAAATATGTAATAGTATAGGAGTATAGGAATATCGTAATTAGTAAAATTTTGTGAAATTACATGTGTTTGCATGAAGAGTACATATTTTAATTACTTATCAAACAGAATCACATCGAGAATGTGACAGTCTTGTCTAACTGTCAAATGTGATATCTTATTGATGCTCTGCTGTAAGAAATTAACTTTTAATTTAAAGTACTAAACAACTACAAAACCTCTGTTAATTTCTTTTTTCATTAGAAAATAACTCGCATAGCCCCGTAGGCCGTTACGTGCTTGTGAAATTGATGCGATGTGTGAGATATTTACAAGATGGTGTAGTCAGTCTCACACGAACTGCATACATTGAAATAGTCGAAGCATATGCTGGCGAGTTCGACGACTGTAGGTCGCACAGAATCTCTTTCGAAAATAGCTTTATGACTTTAGTGGTATTCATACAAGTTTTTCATCTTATCCAGCAACTGGAAGCTTTAAAGAAACTCTTTGGTCGTTTCTAATTAATTTGTTATCGTCTATATGAATCACCTCGTCGTTATTTGTCAATGTTAATGTCTTTTATACGCTGTCGTCGAAAAGTTTTCGGACAATGTTATAAGTTGAGGAAAATTGAAGTGAAACGTAGAACCGTTTCAAGTATGTTTTTTGGGTTGTACAGTACGCAGAGAAGCAGGATATATGCTGTACTATAGACAAATCTTAAATAGAATTTATATTAAACTGATTGATACATTTAGTGGGCACCAGAGTATCACGAAAATGTATTTTAAATGAGAACCTGGATAACTCTTTCTTGAATACAAATTTAAGCATGTGCTACTGCAATGAGGTTTTCGAGGGTAGCTCTTGGAAGTTGGTTTCTGTATAATCGCCCTTTCACGAGAATCCGAGCGTCCCCTTCGCATTTAGCTGACGCGGCATTCTATGGCTACGATAACCCAGAATGTAGTTAATAGTAGTTCAACATACTCAACGGAATAAATTCTATTGGTAAGAAAGTTTTGGTAAAACCGTTGGGCATTAGTTTACAGCTGTCCATTACTAGTAAGCTCGTCTCGTGCTAATGTCCTATCCTTATCGACGTCTTTCCTTAGATTACTGAGATCTCTTTCCAGGATGCGAGACTACCAACGTTCTCTCATTTCTGTACAGTAATACCATACATGCGAAGGACTCTATGAAAAGAACTCTTTAAAAATTTCCTATTAACATGGAAATCGAGAAGTAAATTCTTTTTCTGGAATAATTCGCTTTCACTAAGAATTTAAGTAATTAGCTTTTGCGTGAACATTGTATTTAGTAATGCCGGAAGGCGTCTGGAAGCAAACTAAATAATTAAACGCTTTTATACAGAGATAAAAGTGCGAGATATTTCGCCGCAGCATATCGGTTTAAGATTAGCAGTGGTTCGTAGCCAACGTATAATTTCGTTGGAACCGCGCGAAGGAATCAGTTTGGAAGAGAACGTTGGACTACCAAGAAGACCGCTTGTGAAACGCTGTCATTAGTGTCGATATCGATGTTTGGCAGAAGCGACGTTTACGGATTCCACAATCCAAATGTAGTCCGCTGTGCCTTGGTATTCACTCGATCTAATAGCGTCGAATGGGGAGGCAAAGTGTGAATTTTGAAAGTGCAAGTTTTTAATTCAAAATATTTCATCCGTTGTTCATTATCTTAATAAGAATTCAATAAACTCTTTGATATGCTTATCATTTTCCTCTTTTTACTCTCAAAGGTGTTGTGATGATCTTTGAACGATATAATAATATTGGACGACCTGTAGGAATGCCATACAACTATATTCTATGCTTACTCTAAGTTACGAGTTGTGTATCCAATATGCCGAGGCGCATATCAAAGTGCATTACTTTCTGCTTCCCCTTTGTGAAAGGTCAGTTACGCTTTTTTTTTCGTTTGTAATGAAGTGTGGGGTTCGCAATATCAACAAATTCGTATAATATGATGTATTAAATGTGTAAGATGCATTCTGAAATTAGCTGACAGCACTTAGAATATCGTTGAACTTTCATAAAATGTAAATTTAAGTAAACACAGGCTTAACATACTTTCTAGGCGTTGACAGCTGATTTTGAAACGTATCCATAGTAGATCTGTGCTCGTTCGTTGTGACCTTTAACTACCCGGGTCAAAAAATTTAGACGGTTTTTGTTCTTTATTAAAAATACTAAATTTACCTATAATATATCTGATTTTGTCCTACTTAAAACGTTTATTTTTTTTTGTTCGTCATTTTTAACAAACAGTATAAAAGTAGATTTTATTATAATCTGATTACATCCGTCAGACGGACAAAACCAGACTTTACTTTCGATTACAATAATTATTATTGATAATAAATAGTAATAATAATGATAGCCTTTTTTGAAGTAAGAAATTTTTTTAATTTTAATTTTTAGGGTGATTTTGGCTTACCTCAACAGAATATTAATTCATGAATGAAGCGGATAAGAATAGATCAAACAATCACTATTCGGACAAAAACAATACACGTTTTCAATGAAGAGGATAAAATTAGCTAAAAATGGACCAAAACGTGACTTTTAGGACAAAAATCGTCTAATTTTTTTATCCAGTTATACAGATAACGGCAGAACACAGAATGTAACGCCGATAGAAAAATGCAAGAAGGGACAATATACGATCACATATGCAAATACGTTTGCATAAGTATTTCATCCTAAATAAAATATCATAACTGTTTGGGCGCCGCCCGTTATCTGTGTTTGTAAAAAGTACTATTGCCGGGGAGAATAATCATGTGTATTTGACGGTCTATATGGATGTTAACAATTTGCTCAATGAACATCGGGAATTATGAGTTGGCGTTTAAGATGTTAAAATTGATAATATTTGGGCATAAGGAACAATGATTCAAAGTACCAAGACGTTAGGTACGTTCCAAAATCTTTTTTTTGTGCTTTAGAGTATCGGTTTGTCGTTGTCAAACGCATATCCGTAAACAGAGCCAGATGATACTGATACAGAACGAGTACGAGAGTAGGCTTTGAAACATATCCATTGAAAACAATAGCCTGGACTAAACATTAAGAGTTAGACAGAATATCTAAACATGGGAAACGATAACCAGAAGAACTTACTCTGAGAATGATACACAAGGTGTTACTCACACTCCAAGTAAAAATTGTTGATATTAACAAATTGGATTTAATAAGATATAATACTTAGTTATTTAGGCGAAAGGTTACTATTAAAGCATTAATGATTATTTTATTTTTTAGAATAAGGAAAAATGTTTTTTTTTTAAATTTCGAATGGAAGCGCTAAGTTCTCTCATGATGACAACGTTTGAATAAAATCATGGATATCAATAAGTAAAACATAGTTTTAGCATGTTCTATTGATTATGAATAATAGTTCATATATTTCTGTAAAATATCTAAATGTTGAACGTTCAAATTTAAAACAACTCAACTTTAATACAATATATAATAAACAATATGTTTAGGAAAAAATCAAATATAGAACTTTTATTCTTAATTCGAATCTGCCTAATGCTCGGATATCCTGTCTATTAGGATGCACGATATTATATTTTCAGTATTGTAAAACTTAACCTTAGACTTTATTTTAGATTAATGTCAAGTCATAATAATAAAATTTCCACCTGTTTATGAATGGAAATTCACCATCATGAAAGTAGACTGTTCCTAAAAATAATATAATCTAGTGCGTGGGGTGTTGCTGACATCCCCACTGCATCTATCATGTGTCTGTTTCTATTGCATTGGTGGTACATATTTTTCTTATTTTATGGATTATATTTGAGATGGCTAAACTGGAAATTAGCGAACTATGAACATGTAATATACTGCATTGGAATTCCAAAGTCGGGAATGGTAATCAGGAGAGGATAAATACGTAGAATAATTGAAAGTAACGGTGATGCTGATAACTATAAATGAAAGTGAAAATGAAATAATGATCCGAAATACGTGAATATTTGTAAATCGTCCTTGGGTATCACAATTTAGGTACAGAGTACGGTATAGTCCTGAATATAAAAAACGATAACCGGATAGATAACCGAAAGCGTTTGAATATAGAGAACAACAAGTGCTAAATAGTTGAACATCGAAACCATTGGTTAGAAGCATTTGAGTATTAAAAACGATGGTTTTGGACATTTAGACATCAGAAGGATGGATTAAGGCTTTTACATTTTTCGGAATTACTCTTTCAAGAGTTTATTCATAAATATTACGAAGTAAAGTCTGAAATATTTTACGATTATCAAATTTTGACAGATGCCAACCTTTAACCGACAATAATTGCGTTCAAGATCCATATGGAACTTAAAACTTGTACTCATATGAATGGATGGATTATTTAAAATATAAATAAGGCAATATATGATCAAATATGAATAAATTGTTCGAATAATTTATATACATACTGTTGAAAGATTTTGACAACTATCAGTTTGAAGAAGAAATTTCCAAAATCGAGTAAGCTGATCAAGGAGGTTTGAATTATCGCCGAATCGAATTAAATCCAATTAATGAATATTTTTACATAGAATTAGAGAAACAATATGGAAGTATGACCTTGAACCTGAGTATTCTAAATATTCATATTCATTATTTATCTACAAGCTGATGCATTGTTCAATACATTGAAGTATTTGAATAGTTCAAATTGCATTTGACCTCATTCCTTATACCTAATGGAAATTTTTCCGTTATTTGTTAGCCCGACGTTTGCACGAAAGCTCATCTAAAGAAATATTCATTTTTGCCATTTTAAGGTACAATGTAGGAGGTATATAGAACTCGTAATAAACCTCGTAAAACAGGTCCTGACTAAAAACAACAAGGAAAACACATTTCTCTTTGTGTTACCATTGATTTTCTTATGGTAACACAAAGCATTCACCTGCATCTAAGTGTTGTCCTCCATTTTTATTGCTTAATTTTTACGATCGTCCAGCATTCTCGGTCTATCTCTACTACATCTTATTTAGTACAGAATATACGTTTTATTTACACATGGCGAAATTAGGCATAATTAGGTGCTTAATGATATGTGTAAATAAAATTAGTTTTTCATTATCGAATTATCTTTATTAATTTTATGTAAGTGTTTAAAGCCATATGATTTTATTTCTTTGTTAAAATGTCTTATAATCCTCATTGATATCACTAAATTGCATTGCAAGGTTACTATCTACATTAAAATTTTTCAAATAAATTTCATTTCAACATTTAACAGTAAATCCTCTTGGTGATATTATAAATTTTGAACTCATTCAGACTAAAAAAATGTATTACTTCGTTTCATGTATTCTTCAAAGTTGAAAATGACTTAGTGAATAGTAATAAATAACTACTTGTGTATGAGTAAGTAGGAAAATTTTTAAAAAATTATTTTATAAACAAGTTTTTAGTTTTTACAATAGGACATGAAACATTAAAATAGATTGTAATAAGACATAGATATTCAAAGTACGTTGAAATGAAAATTAGTAGAATGTATACGTTCTAAGTAAAGATATTAGGGTTGAAGAGAAGCAAAGAGGCTTCATTTAGAACCTTGAGGTCCAATGTATTTTTATAATTTTAATTTGGGAATGGATATAATTTATAAAAAAGTATAATGTCATTTGAAATCGTTATTTAGCTATTCTTTCTTAGCCCAAGTAAAATGCTCAAGACTTGGAAGTGCTAATGAGGCTGAAAGGAATCTACAAACGGAATAGGATGTCGTAGGTTCAAAATCGATACAAATAAAGATACCTAGGCTCAATATACAACATTAAGACTGCGAAATATTTACATTAGGCTCTACTTATAGTCTCTATAGGATTAAAATTTCGATACCGGTCATCAGCTCTTTATGTGCCACATCACATGTATTCTACGATACCTCAAACGTGAGCCATAAATTATCAATCGATCTTCGACATAATGCTTGTGACGTTATTCCAGAAAGCGAATTCTATTTGAAGACTTCTAATAATAGATATTTGGTAGAGAAATAGATGTTTATCGAAATTCCGTGCGTTGAACAGTAATTTCCCGTATGGAATCAAGACGTAACTTTATTCCACAGAAACGTCTGGTTATATATAAACGCACTAATTATGGTTTTCTTATACTTTTTACTTAATTCTAGACGTAAAATAGTTATCATTCAATTCTTAGTTAATGTGGTATTTAATTCTCATAATTCACACGAAAAAAAGGGACGAGTAGTCGTCAGCGTTGAAAAGATGACAAGAAAGTAGGTTATAATTTAATTATTTTTTAAATTAATTTTCAAATTGATAACTATTATGTAATTGTAAAAATGTAAAGTATGTATTATTTGACATTATGAGTCAATTCCGAAGAATTTTGATGATGAAATATACCAATGAATTAGCCAGAAAATGTTACGTTCTCTCTGTTAGATTATTACTCTATCCCTGTATAAATAAACACATGTGACGAAATATCGAACAAAGTACGTCACTTCCGACCTTTTATAATCGTTATATTTTTAGTGGCAATAATGTGTACGATTTCCACGCCAGTTTGAATTTTCTTACGATCGTCTTATGAAATAGTAATTGCGATAGAATTATTTATAAACGTCACATTGCTATGGGTCTGTGCGGAAATCCGGTCGAAAAGTACCAAGCGGCCTGATACCGTGAGAGTTTTCGACATAGAATGTGATCAGCGTCGGCGCACTGAATGGCTCACTCAAATGGCTAAATATTATAGGCCAATTATATTGAATTAAACCGATTGAAAATAAACCTCTGGAAATATTGATTAAATAACATCGTAGACTTGTATTTAAATCTAAATTTTATGAGGTCTTTTAAATATAAATATATACACTGTCGTCGGCAAGTTTCCATACAAGGCCTATAACTACACTCAAACCCTTTTGCGCGAGTTTTTCTCGGTCAGCGTTCAACTAAATTGTATTTAAAATTTGTCTATATTACAAGGTATACTCCGCTCCTCTGCGTACTGTACTACCGAAAACATACCTCAAACGGCTCTGCATTTTACTTCAGTTTTCCCCAACTTATAACATTGTCCGAAAACTTTCCGACGGCAAATAACAGCACCCCTGTTCGAAACTAAAAAACTGTAAGTAGAATGGGTGTCAGGTACAATAAAAATTACATCGGCAAGGGCGTGAATCGAAGACACTAGGCTGTGACAGTTCAAAATCTGTTACCTTAGATTCGTTTACGGGAAAACACCGTTGCTAATGGTAAAATTTTCGATGATTATTGTCCTCTGACACAAGTTAAATGAACTAAACGATTATTAGAACCAATTACAGAATAAAATAGACCCTATACAATGTAAACGAATTCTAAAAGCTGAACGAGGCTATACAGAATTTTAATTTAGCCAGAGTTAACGGACTCACGATAACCTTGAGCAAAAGAAACGATTTTAAATGGCGTGAACTAAATCAACGGTGACGAAAAATAAAAAAGATAAAAGATATGACTGCTAATCTAGTTTGTCACCGGGTTAGCAATCCTCGGATCCACAATTGATCGGGAATGCGTAAGGTAACGTGTAACAAAACGACACAAAGAATCAGTCTATTTCCCTTTGCTGAAAATTCACTGAAACCAAAAACCTCACTCACCATCTTGCAGTCACTTCAAAAAAACCTGAAATCCAGATGTCTTGGATCTTCAGAAAAACAAATTAGAAATCGTAAATTAAAAACTTAACCAAATCAAAACACGTTCTTCCCTAGTCTTAGCTACATCACGAGTGACGCTATAGAGTTCCCGAAATGGAAACGACAATTCGCTTCGTGCTTTTCAATTGGAAGATCATCGTCAAATTCGGTCTTCTTTCCCGTCGGGATCGTTTAATTTACTTAATTTGTGGTGTGTCCTATTTATGTCACAGGACATAGGTTTTGCATAGATGTTTCGAATGTTGAAGTTAGATATTGAGAAGGCGGAAATCGTATCCGCCTCATATTCCACAACATGAGTCTTCTAGAACGGGGAAGATTCGGCCATTTTCTAACCTAGTAGGACCTGGGCAGTGCGTACTGCAGTCCATTATGTTCTTGATACCCCGACTGCCTCATAGATAGTTCTGTCGGGCCCCCAAGTCGACTAGAATTTTGTTGAAAGTTCGCTAGGA
Source organism: Trachelus iudaicus (assembly GCA_030142595.1). Classification (NCBI taxonomy): domain Eukaryota; kingdom Metazoa; phylum Arthropoda; class Insecta; order Hymenoptera; family Cephidae; genus Trachelus; species Trachelus iudaicus. The sequence goes on along the minus strand of JARQTH010000072.1, from coordinate 195,489 downwards.
ACCTAATGGATACGTTTACTACACAATCGAACAGGGTATCGGATCTACGTCGGAATCATATTATCAATAAGATATGTTGATGAAAAGAAAAGTTCAGCAGTATAATATGATCGGCTCTAGAGCAGGATCAAATTAAGTATTCCACTCAGCGAATTATTTCAATACAAACAAAGGATCCTGTACATTTTTTTATGGTAAAGTGCCCCCGGCTGAATTATTCCATTCTGCGAATATTGTAATTTTACAATTCTAAACAAATGTTTCCATTGCTATAACTTCAGAGAATCAAAAGGTTGAGAGATATAGATGCTCTGAAGTCATAGAATCTGACTAAATTGTCATATCTCTAAGATAAATTACTGCCTGAAGATGTTTCTGTCCATTTGATTTTAAGTAATTCCCATGATAGAACCATCTTCGGGTAATTCAATAGTCCTAAGTAGCCGTGTGTAAAGTGTGTCCAAAATAACTTTTGCACCGAAAAATGGCTGGAAGTACATCGGGCACCATCCCGCAAAACCTTTGTCGAAATTTTCAATAGTTCTTAAGTGGGAACTATTTAAGGTGTACCAATCAGAATGAAGCATTTTCACGAATCATCGCTTCATGGTGGTATAATCGTGGGAGGTATAATCGCAGAATGCCAAATATAGCTTCACTGAGACGTCATGAGCAGTAGCTTCAGACGGATCGTGCTATTAGAAATTATTTCACGGTCCGTGTGCCAAGCGCCTTTGTTGACAGACTACAAATACAGCTGAAACGTCGTAACTTTGCACCGCAGCTTCATACGGAACGCACAATTCACTATTGCTCCGAGGTGCGCGTTCAGCCAGACGAAAATTCATACACGGTGTCTAAAACGTAATGCAGTGCTAATTTTATTCTCACATAAAAGTTTACATGTTCCTAAGCCTGCGTGTAAAATCTTCGTGTTCCTCCTATTCGATTTTGGAGTTTACGTGTCTTCGCCATATATTTTGGAGTTACATAGATCCACGCGCGCGCGTACACATACACACACACACACACACACACACGCGCGCGCGCGCGTGGGCGCGTAAACACTCAATAATTCATGAATATACGCACATCTACATCCGTTGCACATAAAAGAAGGCATCTTATAAATATGTCAGTTCACTCAGATTCCATGACTTCAGAGCTCCATATCTCTTAAGCATTTGATTCTCTGAGGTTGTGGCAATGGGGACATATGTTCAGAATCATTAAAATTATATCTCAGAACGGAGCAATCCGACCGGGATCACTTTTCTATAAAAAAAAACCTGCGGGGTCTATTCGATGAGATGAATTACGTCACTTAAGAAGATTTATAAAATTTATATTCTAAATTACGTTGACTTGACTTTTCAATCGAAATAAGCCAATAATTTTATTCGATTTAGTTTATGCTTTTTTCTAATTTAGCAATGTTTTCGGTAATTAGGAACTTTATATTATCAATGAAATTATTTATGTAACTTATAGTCCGCTCATTGAACATTTATTTATTTTTAAGATGCTGTTAAATATTCACTCCCTTATCCTACACTACGTGCTTCACATTAGTCATTGTCATCCTAATCAATTTCTATAATAACAAATACATGGTAAAGAAAAATTGGAATAATAAATGCAATCATTGCATAAGAAAGCTGCTGGTCTATTATTCGATATGTATTCGTGTAAATGGAATGATGGTATTATACGCTTACAATTATTGTTAGTCACTGAAACATAAGTATAGTTGCTTTCAATATTCACTTTATAATAAATAATAACAGTTTTGCGTTTGCTGTACTTACAGGAATATATTTAATTACAAGATTTAGAGATTAATTAAGGTATTAAACACATCTACAGCCTTTATATATACAAATATTGATGATTATCATTTTTAATGGAGTAACGTATACAAATTTATTGTCAGGCGGCTCAATGGGTACAATGTCACATTCCTTACTTCAGTCATCGAGACAATCGCAGGTTCGAACCCCGTTCCCAACATTGCAAATAGATATTACTCAAACATCCATGAGTACACACATGCTTCTTTTTTTTACGTTTCTCTTTTTAATTATACAATTTAATCGATTAGGTTATTGATGTATTTTGATGAATTGCAACAATCTTATAAATTTTAGTACAAAACCTGACATGTATGCTCCACCCCTTCTATATTGAATTATTTTCAAGGACCCGATCACATTTACCCGATTGTGTTATTATCACACATTACATGTACGATTAGGGGGCTCCATCACGAAGTCGGGCAAGCCTGATCGGATAATCTTTAAGATCCTAGATTAATTTCTAGTCGGGTTTTATTTATTTATAAATTTCTATTCAGTTTTTAAATGAACTCTTGTGAATTCGTTCAAAGGAACAAAAACGAAAAGCATCCTCCCTTGGGAGAAATCAACAAAACTGTATACACGCAATTCAATGCAATGTTCTCGAGATCGCCGCTTGTGAACACATCGATGTAACTGAACTAGACGCATATTCGTGACAGGCCCGAAATATCATGTTACAGTATTTACATATATTATGCATGTAACATCAACAAACTTCTTTACTTTTGTCTCCTATATATTTTGTTGAAACTATCTGTAAAAACAATATCATACAAATGAGCGTACTTTGATAAACATTTGGCTTAAATATAGCGTCCGTATTATTAATTTATTAAATGAATATCGTCATCATACATAATACAGCTAAATAATATAATGAATTTGATGCGCAGGTGTGAGCAGAGCGTCGATGAGTAAACCGGAGGCGGATAACAGTGACTCTCTAGAAGATTTCGAAGACGCATCTCCGATTACACCAGTTCATAGTCCGAAAAAGAAGAAAAAGGAGAAGCCTAGAACAAAAGACGATTTTTGTTCATCGGGTAAAAGCAGTCCAAATGCAGTTGTACCTCAGTCAGTTATTGAAAAGCAAGAAGAAGAGGGAGAAGCAACAATTTCTCCGAACGACGGTATAGTACCTAACGTCGATGTAAATGCGCTGAAGGAGCGGTTCGTCAGTTTACCATTTGAACGCGAGCACGTCTCGAGCATTGCCACATTGGCAAGTCCTCGACATGTTGAACACCATCCAGGTAAGCGGGCTGAAGAAGCCGTGGAAGACGTCAAAATGCAATCAGAAGTTAAGGAGTTTGACGAATCGGATCATTCACCAAAGAAAATTAGTAACGTGAAGATAATGGAGGAAATCATGATTTTTGATACGGGACCCGAAAGCTCTCAAAAGCATTTTTCTCATGAAATAATGGCGAATGTGAAACGGCAAGGAAGTTTAGTGAAGGAGAAGGAACTCAACGTCGAAGTAAATCGGGAGACGATAACCGGAGAAACAGGAGCGGTGTCTGTAAGTGTAGCAAAAAGCGTGAATCTCGAAGACAAAACCAGTATGAAAGTGAATAAGGAACTGCTGGGGGGTACATCGTCTGAAATGGCTCTTACCGATAAGGAAATAGAGGCAAATGCCAGAAAATTGTTTAAGGAGAGAAGAAAGAGTTTGAAGGAGCAGAAGAGTATCGAACGGGTAACGGAATACTTAACAAAGCATGCTGCTATTGAAAATTCATCTTTCGACGATGAGATTCCAAAACGCAATGAAGCCAGAAAGAATTTAAAAAGTAGAGACAGATTATTGAAACAAAAGAGCAGTGAAAAAATAGTAAGTCCACCTGCTACGGATGTTCATGCCGGTAGTACTGTTAAACATTCCTTGTTTGTTGAGCCGCGACCTTCGGTATCTTCAGAAAGAAGAAAAAGTCTTACGAAACAGGACAATGTTGGCAGTGTCTCACAAGGATCTTTGGAAACTGATAGGTTTACGTCGATAGATGTAGGTTTGGGGGAAGAAAATAAGTTAGATATATTAGAAGGTTCGAAACAATTGGAATCTACGGATGCACACAGTAAGCATACAAGTAGGTCCAGTGAGATAATAAAGGAACCAAAAATATGTAACGTGATAAAGAAACCAAATACGACAGAATCATGTGATAAGAAACGATTTGAACCAATCTCTCCTGTTCATACTTCGAAGAAGGAAGTCAAGATACAGGAAGATATACAGGTTTTGTACGAAATACCTCAGGAGGAAATATCAATTTTACCGGAGGTACAGCTAGTTACGGCAAAAATAATTGACGTGGAGGAAATAACCGCGAGCCTCGTTGAGAAGGTGTTCGAGTCGAGAGTCGAAGTGAGCTCACCACCCGAGATAGAGAGGCTGACAGATAAAACTGAAAGCAGGCCGAAAGCGTCAAGAGAGAAGACTCACTCGACTGAAGAGCCAGATCAAGGCCGACTTCAGCTGTCGGTACTCTCAAAGTCGATTTCCGAGAATACTTTAACAGTCGTCGAGGAAGAGGAAAACAAAATATCTGAGAAGAACATTAAACCAGAAATTCTACTGGATTTATCGAAACTACCAAAGCAGTCGGAGCCAGATACTTGTGCAGACATTAACACGGAGCTTACAAAGGAAAAACGGTCTGTGACAAGAATTGGGAGTGACGGTTCGCGAAAATTGGAAACAATAAGTAGAGTCAAGTGTCGTGCAAGTGTGGGAAGTGATGAGGTTGCAGAATCTAAGTCTAATGAAATTAACAAAGATTCTAACACGCTCGCGGAGAAAGAAAAACGAGAGGATATAGTGACGCGAGTGTGCAGTGAAGTTGAAACAACAGAATCTACTATTGACGTTGCTCATCTTCTCGTTGACATCGATGATAAGAATACGGATCAAGTGGCAGAACTGCAAGATCATGGTCATCAGGATGAAATCGATGAGAGGTAAGTTTTCGTATTATTAAGAAGACATCGTATCAAAGTCTCCAGTAAAAGATAATTCTTCACTACTCACGTGTGTGACAGCTTATGAAAAATCTATTATCCATCTTCGTAGCTACTGGTGGACCGAATTTAAACCACTATCTCATCGTTATTGATTCGAAACTGATGTTTATTTAACCTATGATACTAACTTAGGTTTCGCTTATTTAACCTGCTTCCTACGATCCATGAGTTTCATGATTTTCGTTAGTCAAGATTTTTATTTAGCTGACCGATTCCAAAATTCAAAATTAAATTTAGATTTCTGTTTCTTCCTATGACTTTTTCTTTTTATTATCATACATCGTTCGCGAAAAGTATGATTATATTCCAGTTACCATGTCAGAAACTTCAAGTAAGTTGTCTCATCATAATATTATATGCAAAAACTTAAACTCAACTGCATCTTTCTTTTATTTTACAACCCCCTCTGCACCTCGATGACCTGTCTCAAGATTACGATAGCTCTAATAACAATATTACGGAAAAGTTAATATTACAGCAAAGTACATCTGTCACGTATGCTCATAGTGAATAACATGGAACATTAATCTGTGAATAGAATTTAATGATAACTAAAAAATAAGTAGTAATTTCAGTTTAAATGTGTATATCTCCAACGATAAGGGTAGACTCGTGATGAATCCGCTGCTCCATTGACCTTCTAATCTGTTCGCTTCGGGTGTACTTTAAAAAGATCTCTTTTTATAACTCTTATAAGGCGACTGTCTTTCTCCTTCGCGTGTTTTTGTCCCCATCTAAAAAATTCGTCGGAGGAGCAATGTGAACTCCGCTGACTGGTTTTGAAATGATTGCAACTGATTTAAAATAAAAACATTTTTATTTTTTATTTGTACGATGATTTGCGTTATTTGGAAACTGGAGTCTAAATAAATGTCACCAAATTTTTAGAAGAGCCTCGTGAACAAAATTTCGAGATACAGGGGAGAGTGCTGTCTTCTGGATCCCTTATGCTTTAGACCCTTCCTTGCAGTGGGGATACGTGTTCAATTTTCCCCGGGACGAAGGTCTTCGGTTTTCGGTTTACGTAATGCACGATAAGTGTGCCGGTCTAGTCAGCGGCAGAGCATTTTGCTTCTTTTGCAGAGGGTTTATCGAAAAATGATCGAGAACAAAACTTGTTTCTTTTTCATACAACAGAAATCAGCAATAAAAAATAGGGATTCTCAATTTAAAAAATGGACTTGGATCTCACAGGGCCCAACACAGGTCCCAAGCCAAGAATGCAGGTATCTCACTAGATGGCCCCCTTCAAGCTCGACAACTTTTGTCTGAAACATTTTTTCAGGTAGTTCTGGAACACCCTGTATACTTTATGATTTACTTTCTATCTGTGATTAACGACTTTTCTGAAATCTTCGTTTAGTGTACGCGGTGGAATTTGCCTGTCCGAGCGTTTGATTCTGGGTTGTTGTTGGCTTGGTTGTTCGACAGGCAGATTCTCTCGCTGCCTATTTATAACCTTCTGCCGATTATCATAAAATATCTTTTACCGTAATAAGACTATTCTTTTAGTTGAACTTTTCTGTTGAACTGTTATAATCTATTTTGAATTCTCTCTTTTCGCTAAAACTTTCTTGGATTTTTCTGAAGTGTGATTTCTAACTTAGTATTCCTGGTTTTGTATACGATATCTTCCGCTCTTATTTTGATGAATTATTGCTGCTGTGCCGTATTTGATTACTGTTGCCGAAAATTCGTTTAATGTCCCATCTATATTACCTGAGGAACTTTTGTGAATTTTGCGTATCGGGAACGTCCCTCTGACGTGTCGCGTTCTAGCCGCCTTCCAAAGCGACCTTGCTTGTTGACGTTCCTCGACGCCCGTGCCTTCTGCCGGTCTTCGAGATTGTACTACCCGTTCCGCGAATGTTGTACAATTGCAATGATAATTAAATACTCGGTATAATATTTTATTCTTTGACTTGTGATATTTTATGTGCCATTTCTTGTTCTAATCTATGGTAGTCTTTACTATTTATTGTGCTCAATTTCCTGTATTCGCATCGTGTTCCTTGCGTTATATAAAATTCGATCTTGAGCGTGCGTGAACAAACCCGCGCCTATTATTGTTCCTCGGATTCGCGTTAATGTATAATTTTGTTCGACCGGCTCTTTCTTATTAACGGTTTCGATGGCGGTTACAATTACGCGCGTGCGACAATTGGAACCGCGTATTTGTTCCGCTGCTGTTCCTCTGTCATTCCTTGCGTTCCGACTTTTGTCCGTATTATTTTCCGTTGGTATTGTACTTAAGAAGTATCGAGCCCGCATCGTACTCGCGTGAACGCTAACGTTCAACATCTTTCGCTGTCGCATTGTTCCGATAACTAGGATTCATTTATAGATTCCGATATTAAATGATGTTATTCTAACTTCCTTGGCATTTTGTAGCTTCCTTATGTTGGATACTGAATATTGTGAATTAATTTTAAGACTTTTGTAAACTATGCTTGGCTTTCGCTCGCACATTCCGTAATGCCTGAATTATTGCTTTTGTAACTTTTCTATTGAGTTTACCGATTGTTTGAATCTGAGTTTGCTTAATACAGCTCCGGTGCGTTAAGTACCTAATTTGGATTACTTTCTTGTTGTATTTCTTATCGCTTTCCCCTAACTCCTTGGCTTGATTCCTTCCTTCCATATCTCTTGAACGCTGCGACGCTTCCGACGAGCTAGCCTTTGAAGCGGCGTACCGTGGGACGTAGAGTGATCTGATTCAGTACGACTCTTTTGAGTTTCAGGTAACCTTAGGTTAGTTACGTTTAGTAATTTTTCTTGGCCGTGGTGCCCCTAGGTTAGTTACGTTCGGATATCTTCTTTCTTGGCCGCAGTGCCCCTATCTGTTACGTTGGCTGTGTGGCCCTTAGCTTTAGTTCGCCTGGTGGCATATTTAGTTCTAGTTTGCCTGGTGGCAATCGGTCACCCGGAACTGAGTATCTTGCACGACTCTTCCGGTATCGATAACGAGCGTAGAGCTCGTGGTACTCCTTTGTGGGTACCTGCCGCCCAATCTTTTGATTTTGCCTAGACCACTTACGCTCCTGATTTCCGATTTTGTTGAGTTACGTTTTGTTGACGAGTAGGTATCGTCACAATATATACAGGGTGTCCCAGAACTACTTTTACACCCGAAAGTGGGTGATACTTGGAGTTCCCCCGAGTACCCTCCAGCGAACCGTTTTTTAAAATTCGCAATAGTTTTTAAATGGGCAGCATTTAGGATGCACCAATCAGAACGAAGAATATCCGTGGGTCGTAGCTACGTGGTGGGAGGTAAAGTCGTGTAAGGCAAAAGTTAGCTGCTTCAAACGGATTGCGCGTTTAAGAATTATTTTACGGTCTAAGCGCTATGTACGTTCATTCACAACTGCCGATATTGACGCGATGCAACATTGTAAGAACGAATAACGTTTTTCTGACAGTTCTTATTGTTAGTTTGAGTCCCACTCACGGCTTCTCGTCAGTTCTCATGAGAGCTGTGAGGACGAATGGACTATTTGTTAGGAGAACTCTGACATCTGAGTATTTTATTTGTGATTTTTGATTTATAGATCAGTGACGTGATGAGCTACGGGTGTGGCATTCCACCAGTCTGCAAACGAATGCGTTTGGCGCTTGGAACGTAAAGCAATTGCTGAATCTGTCGGAAGCAGCTAACTTTTGCCTTACACGACTGTACCTCCCACCATGCAGCTATGACCCGCGGAAATCCTTCGTTCTAATTGGTGCATCTTAAATGCTTCCCACTTAAATACTATTGTGAATTTTGACAAACGGTTTGCGGGAGGGTACTCAGGATACTCCCAGCCATCACCCACTTCCGAGTGTAAAAGTAGTTCTGGGATACCCTATATATTGTAACGTATTTTACGCGATCGAACCTCATCAGAAAATGCAAGACTGACCGGCGCACAACTTACGCGATTCCTACGCGTTCCAGGAAACCCAGAGGCTAATACATTCTAAATGTGAAACATATACGATATTGTTGGGTGCCAGGTTCCAAAACGGGAACCACGTATCAGTTCTGGTCAATTCTTTAATTCGGGCCTTCCTTTGCTAACTCAGCTACGCGGAGGCGGCGAGATCCGGAACAATAGGTCGGATAGGTCAAGGCGATCACGCGACACAGAATAATTTTGATGCTTCGGTCTCAAATCAAAAACGTTCGGTTCATTAAACAAATCGGCGGCGCGGAGCGCGACGATCTCGTGCAATACCGTATAACTTGTATGATACTATTTCCTTTTATTTTGATATAATTCTAACGATACCAGCATTCACGTACATGGATCAACTATTCAACACATTCAACGGAATCCTCTGATCGAAGAAATGGTATTTGTCATATAATATACATAATTATCTATCGTGTATAATTCTTAAGATATCAGAATCCTCTCAACTAGAACTAAGATTAACACACACACACACATTACGACAAGAATAATATAAAATGGGTTTCTAGTATGTTTCTACCTTCCAAACATACACTCACATTATGCTCGCATGATCACCCTCAAATTCGATCAAACACGTTAACTATTAAATAACAATTTAAGAGACTTATCTAGGATATCCATTGATCGGTTAAAGTTGGCTCTTTGTCCCCGGATCGGATCTAGTGGTAGTTGGTCCCAAATTAAACTTCCTTCATAAACTTGGACATCCAGTCGATGATGGTCTCGTGTTCTGACGGTATCCTCTCTAGTGTGTTCTACCCTCGGCGTTCCGGAGAGAAAAGAGTTTGAGTTGAACGTGTATGTCAGAGACTAAAATTTAGGCTTGATCGTGACGTCGAGATTGACCGTGTGGCCATCTATCCACGAAATTATATAGGCCCTATACCGGGAAATGGCGACATCCCACCATTCTTTAATGGGCTTTCCTAGTTAGTGTGTTCATTTTCGGGCTAACAACCGAATGGAGATAATTACAAAAAAAAATACATAGTAATTCAAATGAACAACAGCATTACAATCCAAAACTAATATCAATTGGTATGTCACGTACCTTGCTACTCAAAATCGTGATGACGCTGAAACTGGCAGACGGACCTGGCAGACAAGCCGCGCGGCGAACAATAAATTCTGAATGAGACTGTACGCGCCCCACTGCTGCTACTGGACACGGCAAGCCGGGCAACGGGTCCCCCACTGCCGCTGCTGAATGCAACGGGCTAGCTCGTAGCTGCAGGGTAGCAAGTTGCCAAATAACTATGCATTATAATTATTGAATTTTTGCCAAGGGGATAAACTATAGTGCATTGTATTCGTTTATGTTTTTAAAATCATTTTGGACCATGCGTGTACAAGTTGTACGTATCTTTTTATGTGTGGCTATTATAGCAGGCGTACGGGCATACAGATCTGTGCAACTCAGCAGTACTTTAAACGCATGCTTACACAAATTTTTAGATTTAAATTAATATTTTATGGGACACCACGAATACAATGCACCATAGTATGTATCTGTGCTTGGAATGAAATATCTTATGAATCACTATGCATGGGAAAAAGTTATTGATACATTCACTATAGGAATTGAAGTTTCGAAATCGATTGCCACCAAGATTAATAAGTTTAATATACCAGATTAAGATGGCATTACTGAGTGTTGTGGAAATTACAGAAAGACGTGATTTTCAATGGGTAGTGATTTTCAGTTACTCCCTTAATGTAGAGAATAATTGAAGAAGTCTGGATATTACAAGAATCTTCATTCAATCATAAGGGGTATTAAAATGGCGTTAGTGAAATTGAATGGTAGTGGCCAATCTGCAAAATTTATTTGGATTCCGGCTCATGTGGGTTTGGTCGGCAATAACCGAGCGGACGGGTTGGTTAAGAGTGGTGCGGTTGGTTATCTTATTAGACAAAGCATGTGGCAGAACTGTTCCAAATCCTTCATTCAAAAGTCAAAGAGTGAAGCATGAAGCAGAATGAAGAGTGAGGCTCTGGTTAACGGGAAATACTTCTTTAAGGAGGTCCTGTCGAAACTACCTACTTGAATTTTCACGTCGAAAACTTTTATAGGTTATATATTAAACAATTCTGGTAGAGACCCAATGAACAAATAAATAAAAGTCAAATCAGAGTATGATTTTTAAACATATTTGTACAAATGAGCTAATTTCACAAAGATAAACATCTACCACAAATTTCTACGAATAAGTTCGTAGAAAGTCCGGGTTGTTTTAATCGATTTATGGAATGGGGAACTGGAATGCGACGGGAATTCAAAAAATATCTAAATACTTTGCTAGAATATGATCGTAGAATGCCAGAACGCTGATTAGATAATTTATCTATTATTTAAATATTAAGAAAATCGATATTAAAATTTGCTAAAATATTGCTATAAAGTGCGGGAGCGAAAACACTTTGTGATTGGTCGTCACGTCACAACCTCATCTCGTTATATGGAGTTTATTTTATAGCCAAATAGTCAATGAGGAATGCCCGTATTCGATCTTCGCAAGTTGGCGATGAATGGTCGGCGTCACAAGACGTTATTATTTAAAGTTAACTCACTAATCCGCAAGATGGCAGCACTGAATATGAGGTTTTGACGGCCATTTTGTCACGCGACTCAAAAGGGCGTTTGAACTGCTATTTGTGCCACACGATTTTTAATATCATTTTTTAACAAATATAAGCATATTATTTACCTAAGATATCAATATTCATAGTTTTTATAGTACCACGATTAAGAAAAACGAAAATAAAGAATTGGTCCAGTTCCCCATTGATTCGATAGTTGATCAGTTGACTAGCATGCATGAACAGGACCTCCTTAACAGTTGGGAGCTTCAACTGGAAGATCCTTGGCTCATTAAACCTAAGTTAGATAGGGAACGAATTTGCATTATTAATAGACTGGAATCAGGTAATTGCTGTGTGAGCGCTCGTCTACACAGAATAAGAAGTTTTGACAGTTCGGCTTGAGGGTGTGGGTATGCAGAACAACATGTAAATCATGTGTTGCTGGGCTCTAGGAAGTTCAAGGAAGAAACGGATCAATTCTGCCGTGCATTAAAATCTCTACTAGTTCCTCCTCCCTATGGTACAGGAAATTTAGTATTTGGTAAAGATGGATCAATAATTTATGCAATATGTGAATTGGTATTAGATGTTAGGAAGAAAAACGAAGAAGGATTTATTATTTAAAAATTTAGTGGATAATCTTTGTTATGTTTGAAATGGTCAGAGATGTTAATATGTGACGTTATATGTTTGTCAAAGTGTTGTGACGCTGCTACTGTCTCGTGTTATTTGACGAGTGAAAGGAGAAAGAAGTTAGATTAGTGAGCCACAGAGTGTTAAGACAGTAACAGAAGACAGTACTGGTAATTGCTCCTATTAAGGAGGATTGGAACTGATCGCCGAAGTTCGAATTGACGATGGTGCCGTGCGTTGTGGCAAGACTTTTTCCGATTTTCATCTGTGGTTCTGATGTGCAACAGTGCGATAACTGGTGGGTAGGGAACGGCAAAGGAATTGTCGTGGCGCCATGACACGACTCAAGCCTGTCACTGGCGATATTCACTTCTGTTTTATATATTTTTTAAATACCGTAATGTTTCAAAAATCGAACTGCGCAGGGAAAGTTTTTTTTTTGAAGGCTTTAAATTGGTGCAATCAATTTAGTGACATTGCTGTCTAGAAGGATATTTTTGGGTGCAAAGTTTCCTCGCTTCTAACTCTTGCCCGTGTGATATACTAATACATGAAAAAGTAAGTTCCATGCCCCCTCAAGAATAGGGTAATTTTTTTTGAAAGGCAGTCGGAAGCAGACGGACCTCAGACGAATATAGGCCAACCAGGCGATACTCGCCGAAATAAATACATCTCAACTAGCATCGATTTCATCCGTTGGTCAACCAGCAGCTCCTTTCGCCAATTCTCCACTGCTCGTTTTGGGATGGGTGCTCGTTCGCCCGCTTGCCCAATCACTTCGTTGTTTCATCCGAGCTGAGCATTCCTATCCCTCACTTGGCTAGGACCACGGTCTTACATACAGGTCTTGTGACTATAATGGATTTCAATTGTGGGAGTAACACAGATATTGAAGCAGTTTTGTTATGTATGGCATCTTGCCTACGTGTCGCTACTATCGAATGCGCCTTTTTTATTTGTCAGGTTTCATTGTATGCATGCCATTAGAGAAAGGGAGAGAAATATTTATTTCTATCTCTGTCGCACGAGGAGCACTCGATCACAGCGCCGTTTACGGCGCGACTTCAGAAACTGAGTCACCCCCCACCATAGGAGTCGCAAGACCTGTATGTAAGACCGTGGCTAGGACCAACGACTACTCTGCTACCTGGCCGATCCATCCCTCGCGCGTCTAACGTCCTTTTCATGCCCCTCCGAGACCGATCCACCTGCCACCAAACTGCAGACGCGTCGAAGCAGACGTCGCGATAATACGCCGTATCTGGTTAATCACGAAAATACCGTCACAACAGCCGTTGATCGCGCTCTCAGTGCTACACCACTCTCGCTGTATTAAACAATTAGAATAACAGGGTGCGCACGTCAACATTTACTGTTTAATGCGTGTTATCGTAAATTCAAATCTTCATTGGAAATAGACAGAATCCAATATGTCACTACATTTTCGTCGTGTATTGGTAAAATTTTCCTTCCTGGATAAGTCGCAGATAGAACGTATGAAGTTACACCCAGTGCACAGTATTGTATGTATGCGAGAATCGATTTGTTCGTTCGTCCGTTCATGCATTCATCGGTCTACCCATCAGAGTTATGTGCAGCTATTTGGTCTACCAACCGTGAATTACCCGAGGTCTTCATAACGTCTATTGTACTTGGTGACTACGAAGCAATGCCGCCTGGCAACGAAATATTACGACCTCATTACAGTGCGCGTGTTATGAATATATTAACAACTGTTATTCAATTCAGCTCTCGCTTTCATAGCTAGTACAACTCTTCAGGTTTTAATTGTGTTTCCTATAGTACAAGTTCAATATTGATACAATTTTTTTATTAAAACTTTACATTAGGACTGTACTAGAAGCCTATGATTTTCAATTAATTGACTAAATTTTAGGATTCAAATAACTTAAAACTTCTAACAAATAATATTCAAGAATATATACATATATTCTATCATTTTTCAAAAAATAGTGAATACAACTAATACAATGTAAACATTATAAAAGTATGATAAAATCTGTTTCATGAATGAATTTGCTTGAATTTTTTATTCATTTGAAAGTTGATTGAAGGCATATGCAAATTGTGCCAATTCAAAATAAATTGTAGTAGTATTTTGATTGAAGATTTATTCAAGCTCAAGATTTAATATACAGATTGCACGTATTATCATTATTATTTTGTTAAAATCTGTACGTAAGGCCTGCAGGTTTAGTTGGAATTCTAATGTCGGCCGTGAACGCAGCGTAGCCTTATAGTTGAGTTAATTCAATTATTTAACCACACACGGAAGGGGACGTACATCTTCATACGTCTCTTTATAGTATTATTGAGCTATATACGTATATTGCATTTGGATGTATGAATATATATAACACAATACACATAACACCATGGGTATGTATTTTCTTTTAAAATATGAAACACTCGTGAAAGTTGGCACATATTAAGATCGATACAAAATTCCTATTACAATTGCGATATTGAAACAATATATTTTTATGTCACATATATATCAAAATTAAAATCAGTTTTCACATATGCGTTTCTACACATGCTTGGTCAAAAAATTAAATGGACGAGCTAACTTCAATTAGTGCATTTGAGCAAGTAGCTCATGTCAAACGTTTCAGTACCTGACCTTATTATATATATAAATCCAATAAGGACAAAGAGTAGAATGCCCACGCACGGTCCAGCAGACCCCATGCTTTTGTGTATTTTATACAATTTTTGAAAGTTTGTTTGCGGCTCATAGTTTTTAAAAAATGTATTGACGTTCGGTTGTTATGACTCCGCTTATAATGATCGACCACATATTGCATCATATTTGTCCCCTTAAGTTTGGTTAGAATATAAATATTATACATCCCTAAATATTTTCATTTTGCGTATTACATCGTCCATTTAGTACGACGCCGTTCTCCGTCCCTTGAATAACGTTATAAACGGATTCCACTATATTTCGAGTCATTTACCTATTTGTCACACTCTGGTTTATTGATTAAGAAAATATAAAACAATTAAATTCCAATAACTACAACGTCAAAAGCAACAAAAGGTGGCACAGGGTTTGCTAAACCTTGGATAGATATCAACGTATAAAAAAATGTGATAACCATTTTAGGGTAAAGTGATATTGAAATATTAATTGTAGAAACTATACAAGTATAGGACCACAGTAAAGGAAATTTTTCGCTGAAAGTCATTGTAATTTGCATGAACAAAGTTTCCTTCTGTAATACTGCAAAGCGTATTAATTACACTTTTTGTTGCTAAATATATTTTAATCACGTCTCTTTTTCACTCGTCCTGATAAATGTCTATTTTCCAAGATATTATTGCAGCTGTGTATCATTATTAAAAGATTTTCACTTTTTGCAATTTTAATTGTGCATGCTCAGCATTTTCACAATAATGAAAAGAAAAAAATGTCAAGATACTATTACAATATTTAAAATATAAATTACAATTGTAATTTTTTTTATAAATTTGAGTAAATAAAATTTCAGATAAAACGTCATTTTTAATAAGAATCAATGAATTTATTGCGATATTGCAAAATTAGACAGGAATTTCATTATCCGCATTTTAACGATAACAACAGAATTAACGTTCAAGATCTTGAAAGAATATACATATGTAATTGGTTATAATTCGATTCAAATGCTGCGCAATAGAGACAAAAAGTGTTCCAGCTATTGTAATTCGATGTTTATCTGGTTGCCTTATATAGTCTTACTCATTATGTCAATTAAACGCACAATGAATAATTTACTGTTACCTAGTAACCTGGTATCATGAGTTCGTAACCTGTATGAAGGGAATAAAATATTCGATTATTATGGGCATACAATATGCAACGAGCAATTTGTCAATATTATCCATACTGCCTTTTCAAAGGAGTATGTATTCTCCTTTATATATATATATCTACATGTAGTGTCTGCCTGCTGCGAGTGTAACATTGTGTGTGAACGTTGCTTATTAGATCAGAGTAAGCCAGTTTGCAGTGACGCACGACGGACGAGTCGGAGACGACAGTGAGCACCTTGGCTTCGTCGTGTAATGAACGTTTCATTCGTAAATATCACGATTTTCATTTGAAATACGCGGTTCGATTGTGATCACATATTGCAATTTTAATTATCGGTACGGTGAAACTCTCCGCTTCCAAGCAGTTGATTCATTGATAACATTCCCAATCGCAACAATTGTAAGATAAAGTTTATATTGTTATTTCCGTTGTATTCTGTTATTCGTTTTATATTTCCCAAACGTCGTTGTAAAGTTTCAATTTAGAAGGGGCAAAAACGAAGCATTTGTAAAAATACTTGTTATGCAGTAGATTAAGTAGTTCTATCTAAAAAAAATATTATATGCAAGAAATGTCATTCTTTTCAACCTTTCTTCATTATTTGGTATTATCTTTCACTACTAAATTATGTCATATTTTTTACATTTAATGTTTGGTAACAAATTTTACTCTAATTTATCGAGCATCGTGTTTCTATTCCGTTACGATAATTAAATCCTCGAAATCGCTGGAAGTATAATTGTATTCTAATTGAATTTTGCCCAATGAAGGAACATATTAATCATAAGGCATACATGTTTTATATACATATATCAGGTTGATAATATTTTCTGACTCTCGACGCTTTTTGTGTAACGAATTAAGTAGTATGTGTAAAACATTATCAAGATGCTATACAAATTTCTCCTTCCGTGGCTATTATAATTATATCTAGTAATTGAATGAATATAAAAACATGGGATATTACAACGTGGCGATCGAACGATTTTCCTAAACTAATGAACTTAAAACTTAGGAGCTCCCAAGATATTATTGCTGCAACAAATATTGAAGTATGAAGTCATTCAATCGTTCTGTTGCATACATTGGTTCTCTTCGCCAATACAGGAATGACAACTCGCTGCGCATAGGTCTGGGTGTGGTTCTCATTGGTATTCCTTCTGCTTTTCCGCCCTACTTTATCTTCCTTTTTCTCTTTTTCACTGTGCGAAAATATTAAGAAATTTCGACGTCATCAAGCAACCATTCGTTCTAATACGAATATTGACCCTTTCTACTATTCAGGGCAATGATATCAGTTCACTCAGATGTATGGTTGATGGTGAGTGGAAGAAAGCTTCATGAGGTTGCTCAACACAAAGCTCTAAGATTAAACTAGAGAAACATTATCTTCTCACGCGGCCTTATCTGATAATTTAGATACTATTCTTCCATCGAAAAAAATGTTCATTATCAAATGAGATCAATAATTTTGCTCCAACGTCAGTTTGCCAATAGTTACTTTCATTATTAAATAAAATCCGTCCATGAATTCGATATTTTCTTTTTGACAGATCGAAAGCTATAAAGTTCTTAACCCATAATACGTGCTCTTGTGACGCTTGGACGAATAATTTCTTCAAAAAGAATGTCATGATGCAATTTATATGTTTGCTCGTGTAAAACATCCACTGTGAGATATAATTGCACGCTAAACTGCCTGATAACTGTTTCATATTAATGCATCGCGGTATTAATGTTATACTGTCGTCTCTCATTAATGTTGGCCATAATAAAATGACTGCACGCAAAAACCCAAAGTCATCTGTAGCCGTGTAACCCATCAGATATATATGTTCCATGTTTCTAAATGCATCTAACTTTGTTTAAAGTATAAAGAAGTGATTTAAAAAATGGTTTCGCACAGAAATGTAGTTGGCATAGCATGCATTTTAATGTAACGTTAAGAGTCACGTTGATCCGTGAAGGATTCGAATTCTCATGAGGTGGAGTCGAAGCAGGTGCACAGAATGCAGTCGTTCTTGGTGTATGATGTCTTCCTGGCAGGATTATGTGTGATCTGCCGCAAACTTATGTCCCTCTTTGTCAAGTCGTGCTTGCCTTTGCTAGATAGGAGGGCAGGCGCGGGAGTTCTGCCTCCACGCGAGCCTGTCTTGAGAGGTGCGGGAGACCTTTATGTTTTCTCAGTTTTGCGGAAGTCCGGACTAGGATGGGGATTAATACCCATCCGTGCCTTCTCAAAAATAGAGTCCTACCACACTAGGCGGGGGATTGATACCGACCCGTGGTGATAGGAACTCTGAGGTTGTTAATAATCTTGTAGACTAGGAAGGGGATTGATACCCTTCCGTGCTGCTTGATTATGAGAGAGGAGAGGACTGGCCACGGAATCGATACCGTGGCGTGCCTGCACAAGGAATCGGATGCTATAAATTGAATTGGTTCCAAAAAGTATGAGTGTGAGCCGCAGGTTATCTTTTAGAGAGTTTTTTTAGAGAATTTTTTGTTTATTCTCCAACCGTTCTAAGCTCAAATAGCTATACAAAAATTGGGGTGTTATCGTGCCCGCTATCGTGATTCACTTGCGGGTACGCTGTCCCTCTGTCGGCTGTCGCAGGTACCAGGCCCGCGGTTGTCATGGAGGTGTGCAACTCGTTTGGTAGCGTTACAATATGATTAAGTCAAAAGAAAAAGAATTCTTTAGACGCGTAAGGAACCTTTATCAAATGCGCTGATGTTCAGAATTAAATACCGTAGTGCACATTTTACTACGTCCATCAAAATAGTGCGTACACTTATTAATGGAATTAAATATATTATCACATTATTGATCAATAATTATTTGTAGATAAGCTTAAATATTTAATTCAGTTCTTTTATCATACCAACATCTTGACAGCGAGTACTTCAGTAAGCTAGGTTATGTTCGTTGGTGCTGGCAAAAACAAATGCAAGTGTCTGCAACCAGTTGTGTTTTGTGTACTGCGTCTCCGTGACTGTGTTTTGTGATTTCAAGGTAATTTAAAGTGTTGGATAGCAATAAAAAAAATACGAAATGGAAAAAGAAGAAAAGCATCTTAAGAAGTAGAATGGACATAAGAAAGGCTGAGGCTTTATGTGATTCCATGAAACGAATCATTGCATCCGCAGTGATAAATTTCCGATTAATCATGATCACTGAAGCTGAAGTCATCGAAGATCATTCTTTGGTATTCATTGCAAAACTGTTTGGCGTACATGTCAATACAGTACAGCAATATGCCACCTATTTTCCTGTAAAATTACCTCCAAAGAAAGTAAAAAGGAGATAAAGAGTGATTCTTAATGTATCATTCTCCAATGTCAATATTTCGATCATAGTCGGTCCATGAGTAAAATTGCTTAAAGTGACAGAAGGGCACATACACGTCTTTCGCGCTAAGGACTCGCGTAGTACATTCCTTATCAATAGTGGCATTGAGTCAAATTGGATGCATCTTATGTATTTAGTTATTGTTTCCGAGGAAGTGCGAAATAATGGATGGACAACTTCTAATATAAGAAAAACCCTTTAATGCGAGAATATCAAATATACTTCTTCGTGGCTTGTCGCCGACTACTCCCTTATTCTATTCCTCTCGTAGTCCCGTCGTCTCGCGATTTGCGCGCCAGCTACACGCTCAGCTATAACTTAAAAAATGAGCATACAGAATTATATGTTCTTATAGAACGTCAAAGTGTCAGTCGATCATGATGTGTGGTTCATGATTATCCATCAGAAGCAATACCTTGCTTTCTGGCGACTTTCGAGAATGTTGAAAATCCTTAAAGACTTCAACAAATATTTGCTTGTTCATCCAGCCAGTAGAGGGATCCGCATACAATTATATCGGGTGGAGCACCATAGACCATATGGTCCTTCAATTTTTTTTTTTCGAAGGCATCATAAGTAGCGGAATTGACTTTCCTCCAGCGGAAACGAAGCTGCATGAAATAACTGAAATTCTGCCTTCTTCCAAAGTAATTTGACAAATTTATTTTTGTCCTTTTTTGCTATGCTGTTAGGAGAATCGTGGACGGTTGTCAAGTTCTTCTCGTCGAAAATATACATATTTATGAGAGGAGATAATTATTGATCTCCAAGTTGCTAGAAACAATTTTCCAAATTATTGGAAAAAAAAACCGGTCTGTCTTCTGCCGGTCCGTGGAGACGTCTCCGTCGGGTACTCTCCTCTGCCGGGCAACTCGGTACGTCGAGACTATCTCTCTATGGCAGATTCGAGCACCTCGATCTCAACTCAACAATAACAAATCTTCCGAGAGCATTGGCGCAACTGTACGCATCAACCCAAAATTGTAGCTTTTGAGGGAACCAGAAGGCAAGAACGTTGTCTGAATAGGTAGCTGGATTCGCCTTGTGACCGTCAATCAAGAAATAATGTCACAAAACTAAATAGCTGTGAGAAATATAATTACAGCAATTATTATTTTCGGTAATATTTATGTTAGGCTATCTAATAAAATTCTTATAATTTAGTTATTATGAGGATAATTATTTTTAAACAAATTTTATAAATCCTTCCACCCTGGTCGACCAACCCCATGGTCGGGGTTGGTTCACCTACAGTGTGAGTCAAAGTAGACCTAAAACTAATGTCACGGAAAAACTCAATCTTTGGTAACCCAGTTTATACCCAGATGAAACTCTTCAAATATAACATAAATGAAACTCTCTATGAATATAACTTAGACTATATAAACAAAATAACAATTATGTTCTATTTAGAAGTAAGAACAACTTACAATTAGAAAATTAGTAATCACTGTCATTAGCGCCTCATTTCCAAATTTTACATTTGTAGAAAAATGAACTTCCTTTAGCGCATTTTGAATGAACCCACATTTTGCAGAAACTGGTTGACTTTGAAGTCATTTGAACCCCGAATGAAGTTATTCTACCAGCCTCAGAGGCTATTTTTATTTTCAATACCTCTGCCTAACCTAATCACATTCATAACTGTAACAAAAGCAAAATTTTTTTCTATCGCTTCCCTAATAACTGAAGTTTAAGCCAGCACCAAGGAATTCTTTCTCTTTTATAACTATCTCAAGTATGAGAACAAAAGATCAATAAGAAAAAATAATTACTTACGTGATTAATTTATCAATAATCTCGTGTGACTGTCTGTTGGATTGTGTTGTTGACGTGTGACAGCACTGCCGCGACTAGCGTAACTGAGCGAGAGGGCATGCCAGCTTCTCGAGTGAAACGTGCTGCGCTCCAATTCGCATTCGTGCTTAGTTATTGATGGTTAGTCTACGTATCCCTATAGTCAACTAGCCCCGACCTGCCCTACTGATCCGCACCAAAGTTTTCTATTCGAATAGTTTACTCGATTCTCTGTCAGCTAGTCGACTGTAACTTCTTATCGATGAGTGGCTTACAGAGTCGTTCAAGATATCATGTCAAACTCACCTTAACCAGAAGGCGGGGGTAATCTACTTAGATAATAGCACGCCTAGTACGCACAAGGGCTCCTTCGAAATTCGGAATCTAGGATAACTCACCCACCCTGTATATATTTCTATATTTGATCTCTTTATTATTACTTTTATTACAGCAGCTTACAATTCGACATACGCTAATATATTTGGTTCAGAGTATGAAATATCTTATTTGAAAAGGTATATCTACATTTAATTTTTCTACATTTAAATCTGTAAAACTTGTATAAATATGTTTTTTAATATTACTCACAAGTATGTTCTTGTTGTTTGAAGCGCCTTTGTTAATTCTTTCAGCAGCTCTATGTTTGTTTTTTTTCTATTTTAAAATCAAGAATACGTTATTGCTTATTACTAAATAACAAAATTTTTACTTTAATAAATCTATACCTTCAGATTCCTGTTTTTCTCTGAAGATGATTTACTAGCTTCTATCATGATTTGTAAAATTCTGGACGGAATTGACATATCTGCTAAAATCTAATTGTAAGTTTTAACAAAGTATAGATGAAAAACTAAAATATTACCTTGCTGCAATAGATCATACTAAATTCATAAGAATACGAATAAGTTTTAAGGTTATACTTATCAGCTTATCCCTTATTTTTAAAAATATAAAAGGATATTCCCTTATCGTTCCGTGCTTATTCCGTATCTTCCGTAATTAATTAGAATTTTATATTCAATACTGGTCTGTGCGTCAATCAACTTTATATCAATCATTTATACTGCCATTTTTCAAGCAAGAATCTGCCTCACCTCTGCTGCCGTAGTAACCGCGACGTGGAGTTTATGCCCGTATGAGGCACAGAAATCCAAATAATAATCTCACGCTACTAAGTATTAGTATACTACAACGAATTTTGGAACAGATTTTACATCACTGCCAGTGCTTACAGTGTGTTACGGAACACACCCGTAAACGAATAAATTTTACTTTTACAAGCCTTAAGGGGTTAGGCTACTATGAAATTTTCAAATTTTCGAAAATTTGCTTATGTTTAAAAAATACTTTCAAGTGCTTAGAATAATATGCAAAAAGTTCCATGTAGATATTCAAAGTATTTTTTTAGGTACAGCGTTTGCAGCGAAGGAAGAATTTGACACGCAGGTAGACAACTAGTGCTTAAACTTTAAATGCGTTTTTCTCGAAACTATGTTTTTCCAAACGGTCTACACGATCTCGCAGGCTGTGATTGATGAATCGACTAAATTGGGTACACATGTTCAGAGGAATGCAAATTTAGGCGTGACGGACGATTTTGTCAATACGTTGGTTTGCAATATTTATTAATAATAATAACACGCATTATAGCTCCGAAAATGGCGAAAAAAGTCCAGGAATTTTTTTCTAGTAACCTAAGACGAAAAGAAAAGCTCTGTCACGCCATAGCTAATACCATGTAGTACAGATCAACCATATTTACGAAATCGTGTACACCGCCGATCGTGCGCGGAAAATATTAGCCGACGCGAAGAAGAATAACGTATACAAATTTCAATATTTTTTGATGAAAATTGTTATACACACTCTTTAAGTTATACATAAAAACATGAAAAAATTGAAAATGTTGCATTTATAGAGCTGCATATATACAACAACTGAAGCGTCCGAATACTTTCATTACTCATTGTATATCAAATTTAGGTACCCATTTAATATTCATTCTCATGAAAGAACTGCTCTTATATAGGTTGTCCCATAATTTTTTTCGTACGGCCCTGCTAGAAAGGGAAAGAGATGTTCTATTGCACCATTGAATAGGGCGAGTCGTTTTAAATATACATCCTTTACCCTGTCGCTAACCTGTAAATATAGTGTGTGATATCTCAGTTGAAATGATACGCTATGGCGACTCTCACAAAACGTGACTTCCGTGCGATAATTTATTACAACTTTGCACGTGGTTTAAATAAAGAAGAGTGTTTCAAAGAAATGTCAGAAATGTTCAGTGAGGATTGTCCTTCCTTCAGAACTGTAGAACACTGGTATTTACAATTCCGGCGAAGAAATTTCGTTCTTAAAGATGAACCACACACAGGACGCCCATCGGACGTTACTACTCCAGAAACGATGGATGCTATTTGGATAGCAATAATAGTGAATATGAGAATCACTTATAGACAATTAGAGAAACTTCTGCAAATTCGGAAATTAACATTATAACGGATTGTTTCGGAGCAGTTATCTGTGAGAAAACTGTGCACATTGTGGGTACCCCATGCTTTTAATGCCGAGCAACAAAAGAGTCGTGTTAAGTGGTGTAAAGAAAGGTGCCAATGCAACTTCTAAAATCGAAATCTATCGGTAAACGAATGGTTGCTATATTTTCTAGTAAAGGTGAAATTATTAAAACTGTTTTGCTAGAGAAATTAAAAACAGTTACTTCTAAGTAGCACATAGAAATCTGGTTGCCTCAACTCTTTGAAAACTTGGTTTCTCGTGCGGTTTTATCACGGTTTTATGGTCATCTAATAATTAATAAAACTTTAGGTGATTCCTTATCAAGTATTACGTGGCAGGTCCGTGCCGGGAATTTCAAAGTAGTTACTTTGAACGTACTAATAGTATCCTAAAACTATATGTTTGTTATTAGGCTTTTACCGTAATTATTTTTGACGAGTTGTTGTCAATATGCTCTATATGTATAAAGGATTTTTCTATTCTCATCATCTATGATTTTTCGAACTCATTCTTGTTTTCTGAATTCAAATGTTAATGAAAATGTAGATGAATACTTCTGACGTGCTCAGTAATACGTATTGTTATGTTCCACGACTTATAGTTATTTAGAGTTATATGTATAATGAAATGATGTTATTTCTATAACCATTTAATATTGTTGTTGGCAACCGCATACATAGTTGTTTAAGTTTTGTTATTATGTTACAGTTAAAATTAATTGAGCTTCGTTCGTTATATTCCGTCAATACAATTGCGATTAATAGGAGGTAATCAATAATAACAAAAACTAGGAAAAACAATACAGACAGAATGTATAGAATATCCTGCGAGGCAAGAGTAGCAGTAGTATTTGAGGGACCGCGAAGGGCAGTGGTACCGTCGCGAGTGGGAGGCGGGTTCTTGGCATCGTATGCATGACAGGGGGGTATGGGAGTCGGTCGAATAACCAAAAAAGAAGTGGTTACGGGAGTGACCGATCCCATAGGTCGGAGAAGCAAATGCTTAGATCGCTCTCTCGAGAAGATCGCTATCAAGCGACATATATTCACAAGAGAATTGGTGGGAAGATGAGAGATCCCCGCGACCGTCGTTCATGATTAAGATGTGTTCTCGTCTCCCGCTCGCTGGTCCGCCCGAACATTGTAACCATGCCCTGGCGGTACGCGTAGCCAAATAAAGTGATTACCAGTGAAAAGCAGTTAATCGTGTGTTATTTCGTGGTGCTTGTCACAATCCCCCCCCCCCCCCCCCCGCTCCCGCGACGGGCCAGGCCACCGGCAGGCTGATTGGCTACAATTGTATTTTTTAATAAATTTCATAAATAATAGAGGAAAGTGACCAAATATGTAATACCATCTTGTTTTTGTGGCATAAGAAACACTATCATGAATTAAAGGCTATTAATTATAAACACAGTCAGTCACACATTTTGGCTTTATCTTATTGTTAGTCATAGTCTTGTGTTTTAATATTAATCAACATATTTTTTTTATTTAAAAATCTAAGTAACAGAACAGTAGCTGTTTATGGAATAGATATCCAAATATGGAATATGGAAATAGGGCACAAGGTTTCGTAAAAAAAAAAAAACAACAAAAACAGTAACGTCTTTTTATAAGAGATCTTGAGACTTTGGTCAAAATAAAAGTAACTTATTCGGTTAAAATTAACTTATTCTACTTGCAGAAATCATAAATCCAAGTCTCAATCTCTGGACCAGCGCAGTCGTTATGTGCCCAGAACTCACACATTAAACATTTGATTCATATTTCTCCTTGAATATCTTCAGAAAATAGTCCCTGACAGAACATACATTCAGCATCTACTGAGTCAGGTTAGGTTAGGCTCATTGTATTCCATAATTCGATATTTCATAATTACGTATAATGTATAATAACGATATTTTTAAAAATTACCTAACGAAAAACAAAACACTCTTGCTGTCTCTACGGCGCTCGTTTGACTGCCGAAATAAAATGATGCAACACTAATCGACATATCGATTAATCACAAATAGTTTCACTATAAAAAGGGAGCCAGAAGACACAAACGGATGTTGTGGATTAAGAAATTAAAAGAAGTATTGAAGTTATGGAGTGTGTTAAAATTATTACTTTGAGAATAAAATTGTCTAATTTAAGATACACTACCGGTCAAAAGTTTAGATTCACCTTACAATTTTAATGAAATGTTAAAAAAACATGGTTTTCTTTATTTATTTTTATTTACTATTTTTATTTATGAAATATTAATCATTGTGTACACAAAATATGTCGACTTACAAAAAGATCCGTAAGTATTTATTAATATTTTCGATTCTTCGAAATATTCGCCTTTTGCTCGTATAACAGCAGAATTCAAAAATAAAGCAAGTGAACTTAAACTTTTGACCGGCAGTGTAGGTAAGTCTACAGTTTAGATTAGAGTCGTGAGTAAAGTTCATAAATTACGTATTAAATATACCACGAGCCTCTAAAGTTTATTCATGATACCAAAATTAGAATATTCATAAATTACTCGAAATTTTCCTGGATAGCACTAATGCCGTTGTATCCTCTATGCATCCTACTAGTTCCAAAAGGTAGAACTGAGGCTGAATATAAGGTCTCTACCTTATCCTACCGTAGCATTAATATTAAACCAAAACTTGGATCAACATCTCACACATCATTAGAACTTGAATTGACTGGTCATTCATCCCCAAATGAATTCAAATATTGAGGAATGCAGGATCTGAGTAAGTACAGACTTATGCCTGAACGAAGTTGTCGAGAAGTTTAGTTATGTAAATTATTCCGACAATTAAATAAACCGTAGACCCAAAAACAAATAAAACCTCCGAACCACAACGATCTAGATATGACAAAATATCATATTAATGAACAAGATAATTCTATTCAATACATACTGTGGAAATTGATCTTCATAGATATTCCAAAACGTCCAAAAGTTCATGATATTGATATACAACGATGGGCCTTACGTGCGCGAGACATTGTAGGAATGCCGGCTAACAGATTCAAAGTCTTTGAAACTTGGCTGAGAGAATTAAAGAATCGTCATCGAATTATATCAAGAAAGATTATCAAATTTGAAGAAAGAAAATTTATCAAATACTATAACTCTGCAAAAATAACCTGCTAAATTCATAAAAATATTGAAAACGCATATGATAGGCGTCGTCGCAGCCCAAAAGACTTTCAATTCCGATCAAAGTGGATTATTTTTCTATTATTTTCCGCGGATTAACTTTCGGGAAACGTTTTTCATCTATCGGCTATTGTTGACACAAGCCGCGTGTCCTTACTGTTTACTTATAACGAATCCGCTCTCAGTACAAGAGTACTTAGAGGTTGTTCGATTTGTCACGTTACAGTATATAGCACGTCAAAAAACCAATATTGCTATTGCAGCCTGTTCTCTATCTCTCCCCCTTTGGTGAATTGTAGTACAAAAACGAAAGAGTTGTTATTTTGGGGGGTGCTTTTCCTTATCTGGGGTTAAATTCTTTTTGGTAAACGTTCATTTGCAATTCAACTATTTACGGAAACACACAAGAAGCCGTATTACACATTTATACCGCAATATCAGCGAAGAAATTATGGCTGATTTTCATCTCTTCAACACGAGATATCGAAGAAACCAAAAAATATGTATCAACTAATTTTTCATGATCTACAAAGTGAAATTTCAATCGAATAAAAATTCTCTTAGACACATAAAAAATACGTTCGTAAACAAATAATTTGCAATTTTTCAACTTATTCCTTTTCCTGACAGATGTATAGTAGACGAAGAATGCAATAATTTTGCAATTTAAA
This sequence comes from Trachelus iudaicus, assembly GCA_030142595.1. Taxonomy (NCBI): domain Eukaryota; kingdom Metazoa; phylum Arthropoda; class Insecta; order Hymenoptera; family Cephidae; genus Trachelus; species Trachelus iudaicus. The sequence continues at coordinate 168,118 of JARQTH010000072.1, read as the reverse complement.
GTATTTTTCTCGCCATGTTTACAAATTATAATCGAAAAACTAAATAATCAAAATTTTTCAATAGTGCATTTCACTTCCTAAAAGTGGAGTTCCGTCAAAGCAAAAAAGACACACGTCCAACTGAACTATCTACGTATCGCAACAGTTGACTTTGATGTGTCAATGATTCAGATAGGTTATGTTACGCCTGTCTGCAGTAAGCCAACGAATTGAATAAGACAGACTAATCCAAACCCACAGTGAAGGTATTTATCAGTCAAAGGTTAAAAATACCAGCACGCATAACTGGTTATGCGTTGCGCTCGCTCACACGATTACCAAAACATTTATGTTAGAGTCTGTTTGTTTTCCGTTAAGTATGAAATCCACCAGCTGAAAATACACCAACCGGTAATCTTTCTACCTTCGTTTTTTTCTTACTCTTCTCTGAAGCATCGTACTGTGACGTAAATCTGTGACGTAATAACGGTGCATCATTCCATAGCGTATAAAGAAAGACTTTTACAAAATTCTCATATACGGTGGAGCAAACCCCCATTGTTCTTGTTAAAATAATTTCTTTGAAAATTATTCCTTCGTAATATTAATTGATTTAAAAGAACAAATTTCTTGGTTGATTTCAGTTTTGAGGCTGCCTCATCGGAACAGTCGACATCCTTAAGGAGAATATCGAGCTGCCCGGAAAAAAAGTCAAAATCAAAAACTCTGACTGAGAAAGAGAAGTCGAATAGGGAAGAACGAAATAAACTTGATTCGATTGTCAAAGATTCTCCCGAAATAAACGAAAAATTCTATTTTGAGGAAGTAAAAGACTCGCAGAAAAAAGAGCTCATCCAGAAAAGATTAGAATATAAGAGCGTTGACCAAAGACTTCGAGAGAACAGTAGCCGCGGTATTACAAGGTCAAAAAGTGATCGCTCATCAGAAGCCACAAAGAAGAAGCAGGTTGACGTAAGCGAGACAAATCCAGAATTTGTAAGTGGAATAAAAGCAACTGAGGAACAGCTCCAGAAAGCATTTGAGAAACAGCGAGAGCATGAAATATTCTTGCAGAATAAACGATTTCTGCAGGATAGTTTACTTTGTGCTAAGCTAGACGAGGATAGTCTAATCGGGAAGCAGCATTCTCTTCAGTATCAGAGTCAAACTCTAGAAACACAATCGGAACACTTCACTGCATCGACCTCTTTGGAAAATTTACTCAAGTTGATTCCCGAAAGCCGATTACCAGAATATTGTTTAACCAAAAAGGATAAGGACTCTTCTTTGAAAAATAAACGCGAGGTAGAGACTCAAACCCAGCAGGAGACTAAAGGTACGCAGTGTGGTTCTGAAGATCATCTTGATAGTCTTTTGAAGTCGTCTGTGCAAAGTATCCAAAGTTTCACTGATGATAAACTCTTAAAAAATCTAAAAAAAGAGGTTCAAACTCAGACGCAAGGAGAAAACAAAAGTACCCAGTGCGATTCAGAGAACATCGCCGAAGAAAGTCCTCTCAAGGGATCTTTCCGTCAAGGAAGCTTAGCTGTGTCTGAAGGCTCATTTCTTAGTTCAAGGAAGGACGTTGAAGTACAAGTTGAACAAGAGTCAAAGGGCATTCAGTGTTCTTTCGAAGAGATTTTTGATAGCCGTGCGAAGTCATCTAGCCTTGTTCCTCGGTCTACGAGCCAATCCGAAAGTCCTAGAAAGGAAGTTGAAGTTCAAACTTATCAGGAGAACAAGAGTATCCAATGCGATAGAGACCAGTATTTGAAAAAACCAGGACTATCCTCAAGATCATCCTCGATTCCTCTGAATCTTGATTCACAATTCTCGCAATTGCCGGAACCGCAAACGTCTATCGAAAGCCGTCAATTATCAATTGAAAGTTCAGAGTCATCAAATTCTACTTCTCCCCATAAGATTCCTATAATTCTGTTTGTGGAAGGTCGAACAGATATGACTGTTACTCACAATTACCGGGACAAAGATGGCAACGTTTTATGGGCGAAACATTGGGGCCCTGAAAGACTCGTTAAAATCTATAGGGAACCGAAATCCAGCTTGGGGCTTAGCATCGTTGGCGGAAAAGTAAGTATTATTCATTAAAGAGAGTAAATTGATAAATTGCAAAATGTTGATGCTTTGTCGTGAAGTAGCGAAGATAGAAAAAGATTACTAGGAATTTCAATTGATCAAATGAAAATTTTAAACAGTCTATATTTATAGCGCTAAGTCACTTACTTTTAAATATATATATTTATACATATAGGTATATGCACGAATCCAAATAAAATTATAGTTTTGTATAAAGACATTTTATTTTGATTATCTTATTTTGATATATTACTATTCATTTATATAAAGTATGTTATAGAAAAATATTCAATATTATTATAATTTCACATTTCATACATGATGATGATCATTTATAATATTATAATTCAGCATCAATTCATACAAACACCTTTCATACTGTAAATTTTGTTAAGACAACTAGATAATTGAAAGCAAATTTGTTTCTATTAAAATTTTTTGCTTTTATTGCTTTTGCTTTTTTGCTTTTATTTCTCAGATGACGAATAAATAAAAAAATTAAAAATAATCGATTAAAATCGCCTATCACGATATTTTATAGAAAAAATTGTTTAAACGTTCTGAAAGTTTCGTTTTCGGCAAGTACAAAATATAAATGAATAAAATGCAATAAAATATAATAATTTGTCAAAGAAAATTTGTCAGTATCGCAAACTCTCTTATCGATCCAATATTACGCATAATTAATAATGGCACTATAATATGGTATGAACATATATGAACTATTGCTAAATAAATAAGTTGCATGAAATTAATATATATTAATATTATTAGGTTGATCTCTACAATGGTGGCCCGAATAAGTCTGAAAATATTTCCGGTATTTTCATCAAGAATGTCTTGCCTAACAGCCCAGCTGGAAGAACTGGCGAGCTTAAGGTAATTATAACTTTGAGCACATCAAAAGTGCTTTCTAATTTTTGAACACGACCGCATGGAACCTATGAAAAGGAATGAACCTTTGAATCGATTAAAATTTAAATGAAAAATCAAGATCCGGGTGTTGAATAGGTGATCACATTTATAAATGTATAGGGTTTCTGAAATGATTATAGCACCAGTTAAACGCTAACAAATACTCGTACATATTTTATTATGGTTATTGTATAAAATAGTCCCACGTGATCCATGTAATTGTGCTACAAAAGTGAAAAAAATTTTAATAAACCACGAATTGCATAATGATAAAGAAAATAGAAAAGAAATATCTTTAAATTGAACTTCGGTATAATACTTTTGTCCAATATTAATTCTCTATCAACACTCATTAATTAATCCACATGATAAGAAACCCTAAACCATATCTGTCACTGCGGCTATTTTCCGCTGGTAAATTTTTACAATGGCAAAGAGAGGAAATCGTTTAGAATTTCGGTCAGTTTATAGAAATGTTTATTTTAAAGGCAAAATCTAGGTGAAAAGTAAAGGAAGATCATTTTAGATAAAAATATGAGAAGATAACCGAACGTTCTGAGAAAGATTGAATTGAAACTGAATTTTTTTCAGACAGGGGACAGAATAATTGAGGTGGATGGAATTGATTTGAGAAACAGCACGCACGAACGGGCAGTAGAAGCCATTCAAGCTGCCGGAAATCCTGTTTCTCTTCTCGTCCAATCACTGGTCCAGTTGGTGAGTTTAAATGCTTTCTCCAGTGGTAGATTTCTCTGTAATATTTCCAAATCTAAAGTAGCCAGGTGGAATTATACAACTAACATAACATAATATATTTAAATTTCCGCTCGAAGAGGTAGGAGAGGGGGAGTTAATAAAACATGATTGATGTATCTTAACATTCATATGTTCTGTGACAATCTGGGCGATGATTTCCACCCAGGGTCTCTCGAAAACAGCTAACCAAATTAGAGAGAAGGGGGGGACGCAAAAAAAAGGGAACACGGGGTATAATGCGAAAGAATATAATTAATAAAGTGCAGATACAAACAGAAGAGTAGAAATGAAGTAAGAGATAAACCAGAAGATAACAGAAAAGAAAATGGACTGAAAAATAATAAGGAATATGTCACTTAGAAGACTCGACACGGAAAACAATAACAATGCACGCCGGTGCTCGCTCAGGAGCACGCGGTGTCAGAAGGGATTTGACGGGACTTGGTGGAGAAAAAGGGGGGGGGCGGAGGGAGTGAAGGGGAAGTTTTCTGGGCGCCAGCTACTGTGACGGTGTAGCACCGACGAGTGACCCCGAAAGGTCCTCTCGTTTGTTTACTTTCTCAGGACTGACGGGGCTAGCGGCGGGAGAGGTGAGGGTGTCTCAGGGAAGAAGGTTCCCGAACGCAAAATCGCTACTTAACAAATTACCTCGGTTTTGGTAGGCGCAAACGGGCGGGTGGTGGAAAGAGGAGGGTACTGAGGGTGCTAGAAATGGACGCAAGAATACTAAACTAGGGCGCACGCAATATACCACGGGCCTCGAGTTTAAGGGCGGAAGGCCCGTCGCAAATTCAAAACAACACTGCAAAAATGCCGGACCACGTGGGCCGGCTCGCTAATGTCCTGAAGGGACCTACGAAATCTAATAAGCAAATAATACGGGAGGTGATATGGAAGAATTAGTAGCTAGGAAAGTTCAATCACTCTGAGATACTCACACAAAGAATCGCTCGGATACACTGATAATCCACACAATATCCAAAAATGCACACCCACTCGACCCACTTTTGTACTCGCACACGCTCGCAATAATTTTTACACGCTTCCGCTCGATACACTGCCCTGGCTCGAAGTGATGAGATTTTTGATGGTTTCTGTGCTCGTGGGCCTTCAGGGCCTCGCTGATTGGTTGTGACTGCTCAGCTGAGAGGGCTACGCGCTCTGGCATTGGTCGGCAGTTCCGGCATGGCAGGGCATTGGTCCGTTTTCAAATTCGCTGGGCCGCCGGGCCTTCCAGGGCCTCGTGGCGGCGGCAGGGCGCTGGCTTTGCCGGCACGCGTGCTGGCTGCGCACGCCGGTCAATATGGCGGCCTCCAGGCCTGCTAAAATTCTCCCGGGCATGTCCGCGGTCTCGGAGGGAGAGGGCTCCGCCGCTGTCACACGGGACTCTTTTCTCCCCGTGTGACGGGACTGCACGGGGCTGCATACCTGTGGCGATGGTGGCGGGCTGGCGGGCGTCATTCCCACGGGCGACTCGATCAGCTGCTCTCCCTGCCCATGCCATCGGCGACGTAGCCATTCTCGCGGTCCATCCAGGGATGCTGGGTTCCCGGAGCAGGTCCACGATGATGTCCTCGGTGATGGTGGCTGTTGTTGGTCCTCGACGATGGTCCTCGAGCCAGTGCCCTATGGGGAATGGTGACAGGGAGGGAAGAGTGGAGGGAGGGGATCTTAACTCTAAATACAGCAAACCTAAAATACTAAATGTCGGTGGTGAACAATACTAAAAATACGCAATCCTTATTACTAAATATACTAAACGCTATACTCAAGGCCTGTGGACCTCGAGCCAGGAGGCGGAGGGGAGTCTGTAGTAACATTTTTATTACAGTTCATAACCTGAAACAAAAGGCCATAGCTGAAGAATTATAAGGAAGTTGCGCCATTTTTTATTGACAACCTTAGGAGATATTTGTACCCGATAACAGAATATCTATATAATAGAATTGCTTTGTAAATTTTAGCCTTTTCCATAAACTCATTAAATTTATTTATTACGACCTTTCGATTTTGAAATAGGACTGGTAATATGTTTACTATTTATTTCCTTATCTTTTCTCCTTGTTTTAACAAAATTATTCTTACCTCTTTTTCTTCCAGTATTCGCATTATCCTCTCCCCTTAAAAGCAAAAATGTATTTGCGGTTACTCTTGGAGACAACTACGTCGTCAAAATGCATTGTACACAATTTTTTTTGGAATAGAAATTAAAATTTAGATTAAATCAAATTAAATTACATTATTTTAAGTTGAATGGATTACCTGAGTCGCAGTGTTCAGATACAAGGCAACAGGGCCTTTTTATGTGAACTATCTTTTCAAATCTGTCTCCTCTTCCCGTTGTTGCGGCTCCTCCAAATCTGCCAAAAATATGCTGAATAGATATACTATAAACTCATGTCAGTGGAGCTTACATGACTCAGTACAAGACTCTCACCCCTTTTACTGTTCAGAAACTATCACTTTTTTCCTTTCTCACTTTCACCTTGTACTCATTCCGTTTCCCTATATATTTATTTAATCCTTTTCCGTAATCTTCCAATTCCACCTCCCATTTCCAACTTCTTCTAGCACGTTGACTGCCGCGTCACCCGTATTCGGCCGTATTCTCACCCGTATTCGAGTGACGCTTATTTGACTACTTACGAAGGATCTTCGTAGGCATTTGGAAAGATATTCCATAGAATGTAATAAAATTATTGAATTGTTATAAAAGTAGTACAGAAATGGTTTATTACAAAAATTATTTAGAATGTAAAACTTTTAAGCACTCTATACAAAGCCGAGGTAGGTCAGGACAATTGGGACGAATAGTTGTTGTCTTCTTTAACGCTAAACGTACCACCACCCGGTCACTTCACGAATTAAAGCCAAAAATACGTTTATTAAAAATTGTCGGTATGTTTAGTGTTAAATTCCTTCGTGCCTTTGATCGACTGTTTGACGTCTTTTATCTGAAAAACATAGTTTGAATGCGTGTCTAATGCTTATTCCAGAATCATTTTTCCGAACGGCGATATTATGCTGACTCCGTTGAAGACAAGATTTTTTTGGGGATTTTCAGACAACTCTAATAAGATTGCAGCTAATAATTTTTCAAATCATCTAATATTTACATTCTTCTTTGTTGCAATTTTTGAAACCATCAAAGCGTTTACAGCTGAAATTCCCAGCAGAAGTTGAATGCCAAGTTGTCGGTAGCATTTAATTCCTTTCCTAATTGTAGTGGCATAATAAGCGTGGTCTGAAGGAGATTTCGTTGGAACACGCCCGGCAGTCAATTTTCTAGAACTTTTCTCAAGTTACTGAGTCAAAGCCGCTTTCATTTTATCTTTTTCTTTCTTAACTCTCTTTCTATCCAAAAAATCAACGTATATATCATCTCTGTCGTTCCCTTTCTTTCCTATATTCAGTCTAGTTTACGAGTATCATCTTCTCCTCCACTTCTCCTTCCAATCTTTCTGCTAATATTATTACATCATACGTTATATAATGTCCGTACGAGCGTCAACCCTCTATAGACCTCTGTTTCTTTCCTCTTTCGATTTTTCGTATACATAGGTACTATTAGGGCCATCCTCCAGACCTCTGACAATCTCCCTTGTTTTCATACTACCATCTGTATCATTTCTTCCCCTCCGTATATTAGTATTACGTTTAGCAAATCATCAACTCCTGCCGTTTTTTCCATTTGAATCTGTTAATCTGCTTCTTGTTATGAGTCTAGGTTAGATCCACGGGTTCGACTATCGAAATAGATATTATTCGGGGAGTCGGGTAATTTGGGATTTGTTGCCGAGTTAAAAGTTGGAAATTAAACTCTTGAAAACAAGTAAAAATGATTTATTGAAAACAAACTTATTAATTTAGAACACGTTATTACAATCAGAACTATGTTCGTGGTGAGTCCGAAGGACACGAGGACGAGGTTAGTACTTCGACTAAATCACTGCAGTGACATTTCACTCGTTTCTCTACAAATCCGTCTGACATGCCGAAAAGCCGTTCGCTTCATATATCTTATTATTGAAATTTTAAGAGACACATTTTCAGATTGTTTTCGGTATTTCGCCATGGTTTTCTGCAATGTGTTTTCCTTGTTTTCATAATTTTTAGCGACAGGAATATGCTGCGTCGAAGCTTGACCATTCTGTCGCTTCTGACGTAGGCGCGTTACCACATCCATGATATGATTCATAACATTCTCGACTTCTTTGTGATCTCCTTGATTCACTCTTCCTCTCCTCCATCTCTCATTCCCATTATATCACATCCCTCCCTTCTTTCCTCTGTTGTCCCTTCGAACAAAATAATCCTTCCATTCCATCGTTGCTGTCCCCTCATATACATATGTCAGTCCTACTCTTTCTTTCTATTTTTAAGGTTTGGGTTCATTTCATATTATTCCAATTTCTTCCATATACCGTTCCTTTTTTTTCTTTCTATCACAAATCTTTTTATATTTTGTCTTTCTCTCCATATATTCTCCTATCTTCAACCTTTCTTTCGTAGATCTTCTTAGTAGATATTTTCCCTATCTCCTTTTTCTCATTTCTACAATAATTCTTTGTCCCACTATTTGTTCTTCTGTCCTCCCTTCCTCCTGCTCCTGTTTCCTTTCTTATACTCTATAGCTCCCGAATCAAAAAATAAGTCCTGTTCTATACATTCTTGTTCTCTTCTCGGCAGTACGAGAATAGAATATATACTTATTCGTATACAAATAGGGCTTCTGTGACTCGGGAATCGATAGAAAATCATGCATTAAGGTACCTTTGGAAAAAGAGCATTAGGGGGAAGTCCCGTAACGCCGGACGGCACCTAGCACCGGACACTGCTAGTATCTGCGAAACTAATAACCATATTTATATATTTCTTGCATGTTTTGAACAGGTTCAGTGGCCATAGTGGTGGGGGTATGCCACTAGCGGCAGTATGCGTGCACGTTTGAGTCTATTTAAATTCGGAATATTTTCTAATTTTCAAGTATACATTGTAATGTATCTTTCTTAACTCGACACCAATAACGAAAAATCCGTGAACTAACCTACGTTACTTTCGGCCGTCCACCCTTCGTTCGTGCATCCGCAAGCCAGGTGAGCGCCAGCCAATTCTTTTTTCACCGGAAACTTACGAGCCGGTATGACCTGGAAATCGGGGTGGAACAGGCCTAATTCCGCCAAAACGAGAGCTCTGACGGAACCTATTAGAAAATACGATAACCTAACGGATCTTGTCGATTTTTGGGGGCGCGTAAAATCGAGAAACGTAATCGTAGGTACTGATCTTTGGGGTCACGTAAAATCGAACGGGAGCGGAAGGTTACGGAACTGCACGGCCGCTCAGGCTGCTAGGTTGAGGTAGAGAGGGTCGGAGTAAGCGTCAGGCAAATAGTGCGAGATACAGTGAGCAACGGATCGAGAATGTAACATAACGAATCGGAAGTATCAAATCGAAATCCCTTCACCAATTAATGAATTGGGCATCCTCACTGGAGCTGGAGCAGCTAATCCGTGAAGGCCGAAAACTGTATCTAGAGGCTACTTGGGTGGGCACTGCACTAGGGCACGACACTACACCTCCGGAACATTCACAAGAAATCCATAGAATTTCCTGGATATCGTGAGAGCAACGCGAGAACTACACGAGCGACAACTTTCTATACCGTATCGAAACGAAGCTAGAAAAACTATCAACAGATAGCACGGGAGCGTGGCCAGCTTGTTGTAACACCTCGGTCGGTGCCCCGAGACAGATTGCTTTGACAATAGAAAAATTCGAAAACTTATCATTCTGATTGGTCGAGATCAGGTCATTGATTCCTTAAGAGTTAAATAAATGACGCGGAATGACAATTCCGTACGCGAATCTACTAGTAATAATCAAAATGAAGTGATCGAATCGAAATTCTCTAACACAAATCTACAAAGGTAATATCTGGAAATTCGGACGCTTCCGGAAACAACACGCGCTTTACGTAATGCACGCGCAAGCGTTTAAATACAGCAACATCTAGTAAACTCGCGGAAAAATGGCCTATTACCGGTCTTATCCGCTTCATAATATTTACAACTTGTAACAAATTTATGAATCAAGTTTTCAGTTATTCGATAAATATATATGATATATATATATATATATATATATATATATATATTGTAACGCTACCAAACGAGTGCCACACCTCCCGGACAACCGCTGGGCAAGTACCCTCAGCAGCCGACAGAGGGCCAGCGTACTCACAAGTGAATCACAGTAGCGGGCACGATAACACCTCAATTTTTGTACAATTGTTTTTAGCTTAGAACGATTCGAGAATAAATACTCTAAAAATAACTTGCGGCTCACACAGCTCACACAAACACTTTGCAAACAACTTCAATTCCAGCATCCTATTACCTTTGCAGGCACGCCACGGTATCAATCCCGTGGCCAGTCCTCTCCTATTACGTAATCGAGCAGCACGGAAGGGTATCAATCCCTTCCTAGTCTACGAGATTAGCAACCTCGGAGTTCCTCCCACCACGGCTGGGTATCAATCCTCCGCCTAGTGTACTAGGACTCTATTTTTGAGAAAGCACGGATGGGTATCAATCCCCATCCTAGTCCGGACTTCCACAAAGCATAGAAACATAAAGATCTCCCGTCCCTCACAAGACAGGTCCGCGGGGGGATAGAACTCCCGCGTCTGTTCTCCTATCTAGGGCGAGCTGATCTGGCCGAAGAAGAACATAAGTTTGCGGCACATCTACACATAAGCGTGCCAGGGAGGAATCGAATACCAAGGACGACTGCATTTATGCACCTGCCTCGACCTCTCTTCCTGAGATTTCGGATCCTTCAAGGATCAAAGTAACTTTTAACGTTACAATATATAGGGACTTTTTGTCTCGAGCATTGGTAGTTATGAGGATACTTGGTGTTTGTCAGGACGGGTGTACGCGCCATTCCCTAAGTTACGTCTTGTGATTCGGGCCTGTTGGTGGTGGGTCAGCGAAAAGGAAGTTAGTGGGAGTAAGCGGCCGCAGGAGGCGCTAAGTTTCAGACAAATCTAAGATGGCGGCAACAGAACGAGAAAGTGAAGACACGTGTAACTTCGTCTTATTTTGTTCAATAAATAGAGAATATAAAAAGGCACAAAGTGGTTTTACTAATGTTCAACCCGACTAAAAAAATGATTCTTCGAGTGGAAAAGTAAAAAAAGTTGTGAAAACTAACGATACGTACGCACCACATCGAAAAATATTCCCCTGGCGTGCGGTCAATCAAGTTCGAGATACAAGAAAAGTTTTTTCACAAAGATCTGGAAACGGTATTTACCAGTGATCAGTGTCAACAGATTCAGTACATCACAAGAAAATTGCAAGATTCATCGCAAAATCTAAATACGAATAATTCATCGTGCCAAGTTCCAAAATCGACGTTCTCAGCGACTTGGATCCTCCACGTCCAACGGCAGCGGAATATTCTAGAAGCATCGAATCGACGTTCTCAGCGATTTTGATCCTCAGCATCATATAAACGGAAAACGTAAACAAGCTCGACGGAGAATCTCGACAACAGCGTAATTTCGACGTCTAAAAAACAACGCTACGTTTCTTTGGAGATATTCAATACAAATATATCGACGAACATTCTTTTGTAAGTCCATCCTTTCTTTACATATTTTTTTTCTCGAAATTGGGAATTCAGACAGGTTTCATTTCGTAGATACGTAAGTAATATAGAATATCAAAAATGGCGGAAATTGCGGCGTTGAAGCACCGTAGAGCAAGCGTAAAAGCAAAATTGACGCGATTTAAAACATATCTCACTGCCTTTGAGCCGGATACAGAAAATCCAGTAGAATTAAAGGAATATTTAAGAAAAGCAGAAAGATTGATGTTCGAATTCGAGAATATTCAAGAAAAAAATCTATGTTCTCGACATAACCGAAGCGGATACTAACGATTTAGAAACAGAATATGAAGTTTTCGAGCCTCTTTACTATGAAGCAATAGGAAAAGGTCGAGAGAAAGTCGCTGAATTAAATCCAGAAAATGATAATGAGAATCAACAGAATGCAGTTCAAAGATTGAAAATCGATGAGATCGCTCGTCCTAACATAAAAATACCAACAATTGCTTTACAAGATTTTGATGGCAGTTACGAAAATTGGACTCATTTTTATGATTTATTCAAAGCTCTTATCGACGCGGATGCGACATTATCCAACGTACAAAAGTTTTATTATTTGAACCCAGCGCTTAAAGGTCAAGCTGCCCAAGTAATAAGTTCGCTTGAAATCACGGGAAAAAATTATGAAGTTGCTCTGGATATCCTGAAAGAACGGTTCCAAAACAAACGTCTTACGACGCGTCACCACGTGCGCGCTCTTTTAGATTTACTGCAAGTTCCGAAAAAATCGGCGATAGGGTTGCGTACACTATTTGATGAGTCAAGCAAACATTTGAGACCTTTAAAAAGTCTCGGGGAACCGGTAGAGGAATGGAACACATTGGATGTCAAATTAGTACTAAACAAGATTAATCCAATAACGAAATGCGAATGGAAAGAGAAAGCTATCGCCGAAGATCTTCCTACAGTCGATCAACTCAACACTTTCGTGAACTCGGCGAATCGTACGGTAATGCGTTAAAACGACTGAGATCGATCGAAAGGAAATTTACAAAATATCCAACAGTCAAAACTCGATACACAGCTTTCCTCAACTCACTAAAAAGATTTATATGTCGTCGCGGTCAATGTAAATCGATTCATTCAGATAACGGTACAAACTTTGTAGGTGCAAATAATGTAATGAAGCAATTCGCGAAATTATTTACGAGTAAAACTCATCAAGAAACAGTTATAAAATTTGCTTCAGATCATTTTATAGAATGGAAGTTTATTCCGCCACATTCAGCTCATGTAGGAGGTTTGTGAGAATTAGCTGTAAAGTCGGCAAAGACACATGCAAGGGCTGTGATAGGAGATACTAGCCTCAGTTTCGAAGAATTGTCGACAGTGTTTTGTCAAATAGAAGCATGTCTGAACTCCCGCCCTCTATTTCCACTTTCGCCAGATCCAAGCGAACTCGAAGCTCTCACACCTGGACTTTTTTGGTTTGATCTGCTCTGACTGCCCTTTCGGAAGGAGATATCTGAGATATAAAATCAAATCGTTTAAATCGTTATGAGCTACTGACTAAGATGCATCAGGACTTTTGGCGACGTTGATCACAAGAGTATCTTACACAACTACAGCAGAGAACTAAATGGAAATCAGAAAGGTCAAACGAAAATGTCAAAGTAGGTAGTATGGTACTATTGCGAGATATTACACCCCCGCTTCAATGGCGCTTGGGGAGAATAGTTGAAGTCCATCCAGGAAAAGATGGACTAATTCGTACTGTAACTGTAAAAACTCAAAATGATAACTTGGCGGATCCGTGCCAAAAATTCCAAAACACTTACTTTGAACGTAGTAATAGTATTCTAATACTATATGTTTGTTATTAAGCTTTTACCGTGATTATTTTTGAGGAGTTATTGTTAATATGCTGTATATTGAAAGTTGACACTCGGTTTGAGTTTGATGACTGGCATAATGAACGAAAATTTATATCAAGAAATGCATGGACCCGACAAGTAGTACTCGATAAGGAAATGACCGTTAAATCATAATCAACTACCGAAAGCAGTTGTAATGTTATAGAGCAGCGAAAACGTTATAGGAAATTTTGAAAACACATTTAAAATGATGGGCCAGTGCTAGATCATATATTTAGCAAACATGTAGTGACTTACGTATTTGGCCTCAATAATATGATTTCAATACTTTTTGTTGGAGGAATTCACAGCACTCCTGAACTTGGCGTAATTTTTTACACGTAAGTGTTTTTTGGGGGATAGTATTTACTAAATCAGCTGGCGAGTGGTCTAGGGCCCGATTTATCAACTTCATAATATTTACAAATTCGGAAATCGTAACAATACCAGTGCTTGACATCTAATACACAGAGCCCGTAGATTCCCCGCTGGGAATCTAGATCGTTCGCTTGTCGTCAAGCACTTTTGTAGCCTATCCTGTCACGCATAATCACGAAGTCGGAATTAGTTCCGGAGACCTATTTACCTACTGAAAGCTGCCTTCCTACCACTTACGAATTTATCGCTGGGAGAAAAGTACCACTGCGCGGCCTTTACGTTACACGACGCACGACCGAAACGACTACCCGTAACGTAGACTGAACAGGAATGTGTTACATGCAATTTCGTTTAACATGCTTCACCAATATTCAAACACAGAAACTAAAAACGAGACTTTGATACGAGATAACGAACCCTCCAGATCGCCACCATATTGGCAAGCATCTGATTTTAACAATCGTGCAAGCGAAAGGCGACGCATGCTGTGTGGATCGAAGATCCAGCTTCTAAATCTACGATTCGGTTAATCTCGATCAATTACAAAAATATTGAGCTCGGTAGCATCACTCACCCCGAATCGCTCTCTCCAACTCCTCTATCCATCGCCTTTCTTACTAACTGTCGCACTGCATCTTTGCCTTTTCCGGGCGATTGCAGTATCTTTTGATGGGGCAGGAATCACATCTGGATCGTATCCGTCGTTGCGCGGCTCCAGGCCACCCACTGCAACCCTCTTATGCATCCAAGATCCTCGATCTTTTCGTGGCGTCTTGCTGCGTAGGCGGCCTCCACCAGTGGTGCTCTACGGTCGTGCTGGCACTTCTCCTGTTGGCTACTTCGCGCCAGTGCCGCTGGGCGCATTCTCTGGGCCCCTCTGCCGTAGTCAGGGCCGTCGTTGGTGTATAGCAGGCCTTGTAACGTCTTAATTTTCATGGCGTTTCCTTTATGGGACCGATCACTCCTTGTAAAATGCAAAATATGGACTCCGAAGAGAATTAATACACATTATTGATTATAAGTTCATTCCACGCTCGACGTAAATTTTAGGGGTTGCTTTGCGGACCTCATGATGTAGCTTTGTTTTTCGCCTATTTCGGATCTCTTTGTACAAAGTGCTATGTTACAACTCCTCCCTCCCCCCTTAGATGTTGCCACCAGGGTTGAGCGAAGCGCCGAGTCAAAACATTTACAGGACTTGTATAACAAGGACGTGGAGTGTACCATTTGGAAGATTTTGGAATTCGGATTCTGTCACTGCGGATATCCAATCAAGTCGGAAACGGGAAAATACTACACCGCCCCAAAATCGTTTCGACGCAGCCTAACTAACAATTCTACAAATACTAAACCTATGGTTAGATCCCAAAATAATTCTAGCGCGCTAACTATACACGAATAGTATAGTTGTGCCGGTTCTGGACCAGGATTCCTGTAACCGACATTTACCGACATTCGAGAGCCTTCGAATGTGGGTGTTTAGAACCTTCTAGAAGCTTCTCCAGGGTGGGGGCAAGAGGCTGCATCAAAACGTCGCGTGAGAGGGCCGCGGGCTCTGGAAACGATCTTTTTAGCATGGACACGAACCGTCGAAGCTTTTAGAAGGTTCTCGATCGTGTGAACAAAAGACAAAAAAGTTTATTAGAGTATTTTATTTAGTTAGTGCGAATGAGTATAATATAAGAGTGTGAAGTTTTGTACACGAGCAACTAGGCGAGTGTACCAATCACATGAGTCTTATACTGATTCGTACTAGTTACATACAACAGTTGTTGTAACAAATGTTCAAAGGAAACGCCGAAAATATTTACCTTATCAAGTGAATATTCTTAGTCAGGTGCATTGTTAATAAATTCGGTAATTCATTTGATGATAGTATTTTTGATTGCTTAGTTGTAAATGCAATACCAGGCTTTTTTAAAAATGCATGTAATTTTCTATACTTTCAAATATTAATTAGGTTGGGAAAAAATAAATCCATTATTTTTTCAGTAGATGGCTGAGGGATCGATATCTCGTAAAGTATCGAT
The DNA here is from genome assembly GCA_030142595.1 of Trachelus iudaicus. Classification (NCBI taxonomy): domain Eukaryota; kingdom Metazoa; phylum Arthropoda; class Insecta; order Hymenoptera; family Cephidae; genus Trachelus; species Trachelus iudaicus. The sequence goes on along the minus strand of JARQTH010000072.1, from coordinate 152,433 downwards.
CAAACAATTTCAGATTTATGCTCGTTGTCAAGGTGACATTTCGCACTAAAAAAATTCCTTTGGTGTTTCTTGTTTGGTCGATTCAGTTGTGAGTTGCAGGATGTTAAAAATGGAAGTCAACAAAGAGAAAATTCGGTACATTTTACAGTTTTTCTTTGATAAAGGCTAAAATGCAAGCCAGGCAGCTGAAATTGTGAATGATGTTTATAGTCCCAATACTGTAACAGCTAATTACGTGCAATTTTGGTTTCGTCGATTCCGTTTAGGTATTTTTGATGTTAAAGATGCACCCTGCACAGGCAGGCCCGTCTTAAAAAATGTCGATACAATCACAGAGATAATCGAAGTTGACCGGCATGTTAGTAGTCGTACCATCGCGCAGGAGCTATAGATCGACCATAAAACAGTTTTAAACCATTTGCACAAAGCTGGATTCAAAAAGAAGCTTGATGTTTGGGTGTCACACAAATTAACACCAAAAAACATGATGGATCGAATTTCTGGGAAGCCTTGGCCAAACGGAAGGAAATCGACCCATTTCTTAAACGGATGGTGACTGGGGATGAGAAATGTGTCACATACGACAACTTTGTGCGAAAACGATCGTGGTCAAAGCGCGGTGAAGCAGCTCAAACGCTGGTCAAACCAGGACTAACGGCCAGGAAGGTTCTGCTGTCCATTTGGTGGGACTGGAAAGGAATCATTTATTATGAGTTTCTTCCATATGGCTAAACAGTAAATTCAGATCTTTACTGTCAACAACTTGATCGTTTGAAGCTAGCGATTGACCAGAAACGGCCAGAATTGGCCAACACAAGAGGTTTCGTGTTCCATCAGGACAACGCCAGGTCACACACGTCTATAGTGACTCCCCAGAAGCTCCGGGAGCTTGGATGGGAAGTTTAGATGTATCCACCATATAGTCCGGACCTGGCACCAAGCGAGAACCATCTTTTTCTTACATTGCAAAACTTTCTTAGTGATAAGAAATTGGCATCAAGAGAAGATTTTGAAAATCAATTATTCGGTTTCAATTACAGTTTTCCGCCAATAGGGACCAAGACTTCTATGAGAGAGGCATTATGAAGCTATCCTTAAAATGGCAACAAATTATAGAACAAAACGGTGCATATTTGCACCAAATCGGATAATCCGAAACATATTAAATGAAGTCTTGAAGTTCACGTAAAAATAACAGATTTCTTTTTCCCAACCTAATATTAATTTCATGATGCAGATTTACAGTATTTTTTATTATAAAGAACGTAGTCCGGATCGTTGATGGGTTTTTTTAGTTTTACCAATTCGACAAAATATATAAGCATAATCCTTTCTGAGAAAGACTTGGCTTTTTGTTTCTGTTACCATTCAATAAAATGCTCGTAAGTTTTTTGGTATATAGCTTTTCATTTATTGAGAAGAAGATCAAGTGAAGCATCTTCGGCTGCTTGAATGAATTCCGGAGTTGCCATTGGTTCATCTTCGTAAATAATCTCACTTTCAGCCATTATTTTTATTTTTCTTGATGATTTATACAATTAATATTAATTAATGTTTATTATTTTTTTATTAAATTATTATTAATAATGTAAACTATTGTATTAATAAATTACTAATCAATAAATAACTTTAATGAAAATATGACAGTTTCAATTGACATAATAAACGGTTCATTATTATCAATAAGCGCATGCGCAGTTAAAGAAGTTTTATCATAGTTATTGTGGCAGTATTGAAACAAATGTCAGTGAATGTCTTTGGCCATCTGGGCTTTTATTTACACGGGATGACATTGTTAACCTGTTTCAAAAATATTTTTTAGTAGATTTCCCGTTCCTTGAAAATATTTTAGATGCCTGTGGCGTTACTATCTTCAATTTTTAGGTAATTTTATAGTCGTTTGTTCAAACAATAATATTGTAAGTTTGGTGACCATGTCTGCGGCGGGCAGAGGGGAGACTCCTATACTTTTCCATTGCGTGACGTCGTCACTACCAACCTACTTATATAAAATATTCGTGACTGTGAATTCGGCACTACTGTGCATGACAAGAGTCTCTAAGCAACACAGAGGTATACGAGAATCACGAACGAGCACTAGTTCGCTGCTGCGCCACCAGGTGGCCACTGCAACTCGCAAGCAGAATCAGAACACCTTGAGAATAATTAGTCCTTCAATATTGCTGTTGCCTTGAGGGATCATTCTGGTTTAGGCGGTGAAAAAGAAGACTATTTTCATTAAACTTTTTAGGAAAGTTTAGGAAGGAATTGTTATAAATATTTATAAAAAGTTTATTATTGAGGTTAACTAATACACTCTTAAAGTACATAGAAAATTTTTTTTCTCTCTTCTAATTCTTCAAAATGACAGGTGACTGTAACTCCGTGAAAAAATGTAGTTCGCTGGCGGCGGTGATATCTCGATACTGGCTTATCGAAAATGAAAAAATCAAAATTGTTTACATTCAGTATGCGTGTAGCTCTAGCCCGAACTACGGATATTAATTTTTAACAATAGATAAAAAAATGGCGGACATTTAAAAAAAATTTCAAAAAATGCGTTTTTTCCCCACTGTTTTTGGGCCAAAAAAAGAGTAAAAATTAAAATTTAAATTCGATCGTAATTCAGGCGAGAGCTGTTTATGTGTACAATATGTGGTTAAAATTTCATGAAGATCGGTTCAGTGGTTTCGGAGAAATCACCGCCGCCGACCGTAAAAACGTAGTTTTGAGAAAAACGCGTTTAAAGTTTTTTTTAAGGTAAAAGTGTTACCTAAAGTTACTTAGCAATGCCTGGACCATACAAAATGCCTTCTGCCTCTTCAAAAACTTCAGTTTCTTAGACTTACCTGGCAAGTTATAATTCTAATAAAAGGAGCAAAAACATGTGCTTCAATGAATAACGGTAAAGAGAGTAAGTTAGACAATAGGCATACGGGCGAGCGCGCTCAGGTAGTAAAAGTTGCTATGAACAAGTCAGAAAATAATATGGTTAGACTGTTCCGATCATTCTAATTTTTTGACACAATACTGTTAGATATATTGCGACGATTTTTCTCTCGTCGACAAAACGGAAAGAGATAAATCGGGAAATCGGGAACGTAAGTGGTCTCGGCAAGCTCGAAAGATAGGTTGGGCGCCAGGTACCCTCTAA
>JARQTH010000072.1:103227-149179 GCA_030142595.1 Trachelus iudaicus | reverse complement strand
GGTTAGCACGGGGAGAGGTGAGGGGTCTCAGGGGGGAAGGTTCCCGAACGCGATAATGGCTACTTACAAATACCTCGGTTCGCTACTATTCTGGGATGGGCGGGAAGGGAGAAAAAGGGTACAGAGCGTTTTCCGCACGGGGGACGCAAAATACTATCACTAGGGACGCACGCAATACACCACGGGCCTCGATGTAAGGGCTGAGGGCCCGTCGCAAATTCCACAGGAATATTCTCTAATATCGGGCCACGTGGGCCGACTCGCTAATGTCCTGAAGGGACCTACTAAACGCTAATGCTACAGGAAAGTAAGGGACGGGAGGGCAAAAGGAAAAACGCAATCATACAGTACTCACTCAAACTGTCCGCTAAACTCGATATAATCCAACAACGATATCCAAAATCACACTCAACTCTCACTCTCGCAAACTCAAAATATCGCTCTATATTCGCTCACTGCCTGGCTCGAAGTGCTGAATTTCCGCTCGTCCGGGTCCTCGTGGGCCTCCAGGGCCTCGCTTATTGGTTGTGGCCTCTGGGTTGAGAGGGCTACGCGCTCCGGCATTGGTCGGCAGTTCCGGCATGGCAGGGCATTGGTGGGTTCTGCTGGCGGGCCTTCCAGGGCCTCGTAGCGGGTGACACGGTGCTGGCTGCGCAGGCGCGCGGGCTGGCTATCGCGCGCCGGGCAGTATGGCGGTCTCCTGGCCTGTCAATTTTCCTCCCGGGCATGTCCGCGGTCTCGCAGGGAGAGGGCTCCGCCGCTGTCACACGGGCCTCAGGACTACCCGTGTGGCGGGACTGCACCGGGGCTGCATTAAGTGGTGCTGGTGGTGGCGGTTGGATGGACTTCATTCTTTCCTGGCTAGATCAGCTGTTCCGGGCTCATCAGCTGATCCTCCTGCCCATGCCATTCCTGCCTTCCGTTGCCTCGGCAACGTAGCCGCTCTCTTGGTGCCTTCTTCGGGATGCTGGTCCTTGTTGGGTGGTCCATGGGGTTGCCTCTTATGCCTCCGAGCCAGTGCCCTAGGGGTAGGAGGGGGGGGGGGAGGTATCTTATAACTAATTACAATGAACCTGAAACACTAAATCTCCACAATTATTATACTTAATTATTATTTTCAAACCTCGAGGCCTATGGGGACCTCGAGCCAGGGGGACGGGGAGGGGTTCGTGGTAACATTTTTGTTACAATATATATGTATAATATGTAATATTGTTTTTATTCTTTTAAAAGTTTTAAGTTCAATAAATGCGGAATATTTGGAATAACTATTAAAAGGTCGTCTTTCAAGTGAGATGGTATAGTAATCTCTCAGTAGCTCTTTTAAATATCATTCGTTGAGTTCACAGAACACATCTTTAAGACATGGTATCATAGAAACAGAATTTTTTTACACGACCAATAAAAAGCTGACCTTCTCAGTTTTACGCTGATATGTCTGTAATCTCGTAGCTCTTTTGAATTCTTATACCAAAGATAAATAAAGCTTCAGCAATTACGTACTCGAAAATAGTCTTGAAACCAATAGTACCCTTGATTGATTAACAAACGATAATCTCACTAAATCGCGATCTCAAATGCAAAATGTTGACGCTTTGTTCAAGTAAACAAATGCATTCCTATAATTTTCACCACTTTTCTTTTTTCACTATATTAGCTCGAATGAAAAAGTCCCGTTGCATTGTAGAATGGCCTTTAAACGTGTTAATTTCCACGGATGAAGCGTCTGCGTTTTATATCCATAATCGTAAATGTTTAGGATTATTGGTTATTAATCATTTAATAGTTTTCTCAATTGATTTCAAGGCTATCTTCGGGTACGTACTTATTTGAATTTTTATTAAGTAATTCGTTTTTTCCCGTTGGAAAAATTATCAATTGAATTATCAGGTTACGTAAGCAATATGAAGATTAGCAAACGTAGAATTAGCGATCATAAATTCCAGTTTAAATTTGTGCTTTATTCTTGCCGTTATAGGAGGGTCCTACCATTATATGTGATCCTCCAATTTGTTCCTACCATATTCCTCACTTTTTATAGGTCAACAGCTTGTCAACCAACATTTAATATCTTTAGATTTTATCAAAATAATAAAATCAAAATAGTCCATCTAAAAATTCTAAATTTTCGTTGAAAACCATTGAACTATAAATTTGAGTTTGAGAAGGAGGTTTGAGGGGTTTTAAATAACAAATCACCTCAATTTTTTAAATCTTAATGAGACTGCAATTAACAATTAAATGTAATGAAGGCTGTGATGATAAATTGAGAGTTAAAGACGTTTTTTCCTTGAATGGTCATGAACCAGTTTAGACATCATTAGCACTATCTTCTATTATTTTATTCTTATATATATTCTCGCAATAAAGTTGGTATTTTATATATAGTAGGTCCGCCCTCTGACGTGAAATTTCCAAAAAAATGCCTAGAAGGTGGAAGCGACTAAGTGAATATTCGACAAGTGGTTTCAATAAGTTGAAAAGAAGGAGACAGCTCTCTGAGTCAAGTGAAGAAGCTTCTCAGGATGGTGTGCTTGTCGTCGAGAATGATGAGCTTGCTGTCGAGGATGCCGAGCTTGCTGTCGTGGTTGAATCAGACGAATCAGAAAATGAACACGACTCTGAAGAGATCGAGCGAATTTCGGAACGAGATACATTGGGTTACGATTCAGAGTCCTCACCTGATGATCATGCGTCTTGTAGCGAATTGGAGGATCAAAGATTCGACTCTGATAATTCGAACGAGCAATTGAACTCTCTCGACTCGGACGCTTCAAGCAACGACATCCTTTCTATCAATGGCGATATAAATGCTGGAATGCGACGATGGAACAACGAACCCCTTTATAATGGGGCTCCAGTGACGGTAGCGGAAGCTCTCCTTGCAGCGCATTCCTTAATATCTCGACACAACGTGAACAGCGCTATACAGTCAGATCTTTTGAAATACACGGCATTGCTTTACCCTGCGGGGCACAAGTGTAAAACATCGTTATACACGTTTCGCAAGCAATTTCTGCAATTTCAACTCGATACTTCTACTGTTCAAGATGCTTAGTGAGTATCGAAGAACAACAATCAATTTGCACGACATACGATGATGGATCCAAATCACGTATTTTTTAAATGTGTCATTAATTTCACAAATTAAAGCTTTATTCAAGCGTCCTGGCTTCCGGGATATACTTCAACATCGACATGTTCGACGACGTCAGAACATCGAAAATTACGACGATATATATGATGGTTCAGTTTACAAACAGCTGACTCGAAATGGCAGCTTTTTGGATGACCTTTCAAATATATCTTTCACGTTATATACTGATGGAATAAGACTCTTTAAGTCGTCGAAATTCAGTATTTGGCCGGTGTATTTCGTAATAAACGAATTGCTATTTTCGGAAAGAATGCGAAAAGAAAACGTTCTCACCGCCTCTTTATGGTTCGGCGAGGAGAAGCCATATCCAAATTTATTTTTGGCACCGTTAGTCGAGACAATGACAGAGTTATGCGAAGGAATCGAGGTTCCCTAATGTCGAAGATCCAATCAATGTGAAAGGGATTGTTATTTGCTGTACCTGCGATCTTCTAGCAAAGGCCCTATTTTATAACATGAAGCAATACAATGGAAAGTTCGGCTGCCAAAAGTGTAAGCAGAAAGGCGAGAATCTGCAAAATGAACGAGTTCGTGTTTACCCGTACGAGCCTTCAATAAACTTGCGAACGAAAGAAGAAACTCTTCAACAAGCTCAGCAAGCGCACGATGCAGGATTCGCGGTATGTGGTGTGAAAGGGCCTACGATGTTCTCGCTTATGGTAAATAATTTTATGACAGCAATGGCGGTTGACGTTATGCACTCTGTGTTCGAAGGTGTTGTAAAAAATCTTTTGAACTTCTGGTTCTCAAAAAACTTCTTAGATCACCCATCATCGATTGCACAGTACGTCGATTTAGTCGACAAGCGACTCAGGTCGTTTACTCCACCTTCGTTCGTCCAGAGACGACCACGGTCTATTAAAGATCATCTATCTTATTGGAAGGCCCACGAGTTGAAAGCGTGGCTGTTCTATTTCTCGATACCCTGCATCAGTGATATCTTGGACGAGCAGTACTTCGAACACCATAAATTACTAGTACTCGGCATATCACTTTTATGCCAGTCATCTATTTTTCCGGAGGAACTCGACATTGCTTCTCGTTCCTTAAACGAGTATGTGGCACGCTTGGAGGCCTTGTACTACCGGAGAAATATGACGAATAACGTCCATCAACTACTACACTTGGTCGAAATTGTTCGACAGTTCGGTCCTCTATGGACTATGTCTTGTTTCCCATTCGAGGATTTAAACGGCATATTAATGAAAATGGTTCACGGAAGCAACTCTCCTCAATTGCAAATCTATTCCGCAATGTGTAAGCTATTACATCTCACAAGTCTCAAAAACGAGATTTTAGTTGAAGATCGACCGGCATACGATTTTTGCAAAAACATAAACTCGAAGTGTAGCAGAATGAAGCGCTATTTTATTGCGGATTCTGTCTATGCTGTCGGAAAATATATCGAGCTGAGACAACTTCCTCCCGACCTAATACAAGTTTGTCAAGGAGCTAATATTATTGGGCCAAGATTCTTCCGCTATCCCCGACTTCTGAAAAACAAAGTCCTGTACTCTTCGATGTCATACCAACGCAGTAAGCAAAGGAATTCTACGTTCGCTCTTTACTTGACTCAAGATGGCTTATCGCGAATCGGACAAATCAGATGCTTTCTACGAACGACAAACTGCCTTTGTCGCTGTTGGTGTCGTTGCTTAGCCCGGCATTATGCAATTCTTCGCCCCTGCGTCTTAAAAACGCCATTCGTAACGTGCATAGATGCCACTATGTTGTCAACCATACACATGGTTTTGAATTTCGAGAACGATGAGCAAGTTGTGGATATGTCGTGCCTTAAATCCGTCTGTTTTTATTGCAAGATTGAGGATATCGCAAAGGTTTACGTTATTCAAACAGTGAACCAGATGGAGTTCGAATGAATTTATCGGTTAAACGATGCGTACTGCAGTAATTAGTTCTTACAATACGCAACAGTACAGTGTACATACTAGGGCGTTTCAAAAAAACGATTTATTTTTTTATTAAGCTGCTGATTCTTGTTCATTGTCACAAAATACAGGTTTACGCAGAAGGACCAGCCTTAAATAATTCTTTTTACTACTGCCGCGCGCATTAAAAAAATTGTGAAAATTTGCAGAAAGATAGTCATGAAAGATAGGTAAATTTAACGCATCGAAGCTATATTAAAAAAGGCGAGAAAGCGGCAGGCAAGCCATACAGCAAACTACAGCGTTTTGAAAGCAGAAAAGCTAAAGTAAACTTTGTAGCGATACGGAAAGCAGACTAATACAATCCTATGTAAAGAGAACGGGATTTACTAAGGTGCGAAAGATCGAAACAATATAACAAAAGTCGTTAGAATAATTTTGCAAAACGATAGTCTCTTGAGGGATTCTATAAAAACGTAAATTCTCAAACTGAACGCGGAACTAGCAAGGGACTACGGCCCTATTAGCTATACGATACGGCAGCGGGAAGGATCCGCGTTGACGCAAAAGAGGCGTTAAACGATATTCCAATAGAAGCGAAAGATAATATTACGAAAGAAATGTGAGAGCAAGTAATTAAATTCGTAACTGTGCTATAGCAAAGAACACATTCACTCGCGAAATTTCCCGATAATTGGAAAGAGTCAAAAACGGGATATACGAAAATTGCGATTAACACACAGGTACAATATCCACTCTAATAAAGTAATAGAAGCAGTACAATCAATATAAAATAGTCAAAAGAAGTGGCAAGCCCTCAGGGATTTATCAGAAAGAATAAATTTAATCAGCGAAATGAAATTATTAATAGGTACGCTACTGATAGTCAGTGCGTCCTGTATTCTCAAATCGGGCGATTACCCAAAAAGAAGAAGGTGACTCTACGTTCGACCAACAGTGTAAGGCGTCGAGAGATATTACAATAAATGGTCGCACTAAGAAGTTAATAAAATAGAAATAATAACTTATTTAAGAGGAGAATGCCCCACACCTAATAACGTAACTGAAAAATAGGTGAACAGTATATGTATGTCGGAGAAAAATATTCCAAGTCAAAGATCAATATAAGAAAGCGGCAAGATTTTCTCAACGGGGAGACGGCCAAGCCGGATACGCCGGATATTTCCACGCAGTCGAGAAGATAATCGGTAATTTAGAAAATATTCGACAATTCCAAAGAACTAAATCACTGAAAATCACTACTAATTATGATACATTCGATACAAAAGATAACTCTACGGAAAAGAAAAACTACGGAAGATAAATGGTATTCGGCACTATCGTCCTTTTACTTCGAGGGAATGGAATGACATTCAGTCCCGGTAAGCGAGAAAGTTGTCTTCGAGACAGAGCCTAGACGGTTATTATTTCAGATGAAATTCCCAAAAGATCTAAAAACATCGGTATCGAAAGGCTCTCACCAAATATAAACGGTACAAGATCCGCAAAGTTAAGTCCAGTGACTTCCTTCCTTCCATTTGGCTTTAAATATGAGGCGGAATTTGTCGCCAGAGGAAAAGCCTAAAGGGCTCCCCTCGATAAATTAATACTTCGTAATTCGCACGGTAGAACAATAGCAAACTATAATAATGCAAAATAGGTAAATCTAATGCATGGCGGTAGCCAGAGAGGAGGCATTAGGCGGCTAGAGTCCGAAGATAGGCGTAGAGGGCAGAGCTGAGTGCAGAGTCCTTAGTGCAGCCGATCGTCAGTTCTCGGTGCGAGTAGCAGGATCTAGCGAAAAGTGGGCCCTGGTATCTTCTCCGGGGACCACTGATAACGGGAGCGCCAGGGAACGTTCTGCGACTGGGCGGCAAGATAGAGGATTATTCTTTCCTCCTATCGGCGGCACGAGTGGCGAAGGCTTTTCTTTAGCGGTCCGTATGGACGGCCGACAGAAGTATTGGGTCTTCTTGGCTCCACGGAAGTCCTCCGGAACGAACAGCAGTTTGGTCCAGCCTCTGTCGATCGCTCGTCCGGTAGCTCAGGAACTCTCGTTGGCGGTCCGCTTCGTGCTCGTGGTGCGGAACGTAGATTTGCCCAGGTCGGTAGAGAAGGTAGGCGAGTGCGAATAGGAAAGCTCCAAAATAAAAAAATAAAAACGAAAAGCAGAAAGGCGGAACAGAAATAGGTATAAGGGACGATAGGCGTAATACAGAGTGCGTAACTATTAGTCGAGACAAGCAAAGCAGTCTTTGGAATGTCGGGTGACTGACGTTTGGAGAGTCGTTGCAGGTGGATTTGTCTGCTCCCTACTCTTAGCAATCCTTGTGACTGAATTTCCGAAATTCACGTTACAATACATTGAAGTACAGTCTCTGCCTCACAATAATAAACTGATCCGCTTGCATCATATCCTCTATCTTCGTATATCTGCAGCATTCCAATATGACGCGCATCGTCCTGTTCTGCGCTATCTGCAGTTTATTCAATACTGTCTCGCACATACATGTTAACAGTGTGGTACAATATTCAAATAGGGATAAGAAATAAAAGACAGGGAGGGAAGGGTGGAGGGGAAAATATCGAGATGGGAAAAGGAAAGAATGGAACTGAGAGAATGAAGAGGGCAGAAGGAGAGCGAGAGAGAAGAAGAAGAAGCGGGTTATGAGAGGATAGAGAAGGAGGATAAATGAGACAGGAGGTAAAAAGACGGAAGGGGTTAGGGGACTCGAGGTACAACAGGTGGTACAGGGACGTGAGAGTAGAAGAGATACCAAGGTACCTCAGGATGGGGTGGAGTGAAGAACGGTATAGGAGCATAGTAAGGTACAGGATGGGGAATGAGACAAAGGAAGAACGATACTCAGAGAGAGAAGAAGAAAGGGTGTGTAAAGTGTGCGGGGAGGAAACGGTGACCTGGGAGCATATTCTGGATAGGTGCAGGGGAGGAAATAATGATGAGAGAGGAACTGGAGAGAGAATAAAGGAAGGATAAGTTTAGAGATAAGGTTGGGAAGAAAAAAGGAAAAAGAGGACTTTGCCGAACGTGGCGAGAAAGGGAGAGGCGAAGCGAGAGCGAAAGAAATAGCTATAATTAGTCAGTAGGTAGGATAAGTAGCATAAGTAGCGGATGAGGTAGGAATTTAAGAGAATGGAAGTTCGTAACCATTCGGGGAAACAATAAATGCATAAACAATAATACCCAAAACAATATTATAGCCACATAATAATATTCCGATATGACAAACCCATATTCTAATTTGACATTTAACTAGTTTGAAAACCATGATTTTTTTATTTGTTCTTTTTTTATTCAAATATTAAAATATTATAGAAATTAATAAATAATTTATGGAAAGATGATTTATAAAGGAATCTATTTTAATAGACTGATCGCTTTTGGACAAGATAATCTTGACATTTGAGATTTTAGGCTTTCGCGGCCAATATTATCATTAATACTCATGGTTTCCAGATGTAAGCCGCGTCTGTGTTCAGCTTCGTACCGACGTTTCGCAAACGTTTCAGTCTGCATCATCAGGGCTAGGAGGCTCCGATACTGAAGCTCCCTGTTGTCAGGACCTCTTAATATACCTATGATTGCTCATGCAGATCAGTGCTTCAGCCGGTCATAAGTTGTTTAATTGAACTTATGACCGGCTGAAGAAAAAATTTTTTTTAATTGATCAGCTGGTCAACTAAACAACTTATGATCGGCTGAAGTACTGATCCGCATGATCAATCATAGGTTTATTAAAACTTCCTGACAACAGGGACCTTCAGTATCGGAGCCTCCTAGCCCTGATGATGCAGACTGAAACGTTTGCGAAACGTCGGCACGAAGCTGAATACAGACGCGGCTTCCATCCGGATACCATGAGTATTAATGATAATCTTGACAACTTACAAACTTAGAATAATGTAGACAGAAATAAAAGATGATACGGTTTCCATGGAGTATACTACCGAACCAACACAACAATAAATAAATATTTTCATTAATATCAATGATATTCGACTCGACTCAACATCAAAGCACATTCGATTTATTTTATAAAGCGGAGGAAGGTGGTTGCGAAAGTGAAACAATTGCCGCGGTCCTACCATGTCTACGTTAATACACAGCTATGTTATATATGCTACACTAGCTGACCAGCAGGTGATAGAGAAGAGTGCAGTGACTCTCCAATAATCGGTAAAATAAAGGGGGTCAAAGGATGCACATGAGTTAGGGAGTGTCCGGTGTGCCAGAAAGAGTTGGTCATGTTAAAACAATGAACTGTCCATCACAGACAGTATAAGCTCTATCCCTCGATCGAGCCATCCCATCTTACACATAGAACCACCCACCTACCAGTGAATACTGGCTAGTTTCTCCTGTCGCTCAGTTTGAGTTAGCTCCTGTCCAGATTGCGATGCAGCGACTCTTTAGTCGGAAGCGTGTTACATTTGTACGTTCTGTTTTTATATACTTCCATACATTTAGAATGATACTGAGTAGGCGTGAACAAATATGTAACAGTCTATTATCCTGTACATTAGTGTGTTGTAATTAATTTATTTCGAGTGAACTTCATTTTCATTTTAACTGTCTCAATTAATAATTTTTATTTAGTAAAAGTTACAACTGTGTTACAATAATTTTTAGTATTAATTATAGTAATACAATCACTAATATTTATTTTATTACAAGGACTTTAACTATATTCATTAATTCTATATTGTAACAATAAAAATGTGGCAATATAAAGAGCATACTAAGTGTGTGTGAATAGCATATTAATTTGAAATTAATATATGTTCCTTTCTGTTGTATCGTTATTAACATCATTATAATATTTGGTCAAATATCATTGTCATAAACAAGTATCCCTTTATATTTCACGCTTTGGATCATTTCTATATGAGAAAAATTATAGAAAAACTTCCATAATATTTTTATATTACTTTCAAAAAATTCGTACTGTACTTCAGAATAAATAACGAAATAAACTGCAATCTTTTTATGACAGAGTCCTGAGGATGAAAGACAGATGCAAGAAAATAATGATGATATTGGCAGAAATATTAGAAGAGAAGTAAATAAAGACCAAGGAATCGCTACACCAGAAGCACCTACGACTTCCTTTGGACATAAACCATCACCTGTTTCCCTAGCAAGAACGATGACTTCTGAATTAATTCAGGTATGTACTTCATATTATGTTGAATGTCAATTAATTTCACGAACCAGCAGAAATTGAATAATAATGTATATAATCGCCGTGGAAAATGTTTGAATACCAAAATTATAAACCCGGTATGCAAGGAATCGCAATAAAATAAGAGTCCAATGGTACTACGAGGAAAAACTATCGTTTAACATGTAAACTCGTGTATTTTAGTTTAATTACAATTTCCGAAAGATGATACAGTGTCGAGATCTCACACTAACAAAAGTTTGCTTCACGATCTAATATAAAGGTAGAATATGTATATCTATCCTTCGATTGCTCCGATAAATGCGTATTCCGTTATACTTAGATGACTATTTCAACCGCCTCTTATTAACAACACATAATTCTAAAAAAAAAAACACATTAGGCAGCACCCACATCGATCGTACACATACCCTTATACGCACATTGCTGAATATGGAATAGCATCAGTTGGTGTGTACCGCATCCAATGTTGGTAAAGGTAACATTGAGAAACACGTGGAATGTCAATGATGTGAATCTATAGTATATAGTAAAGTATATGCTTCCAAGAGCAGAATTTCAAATATTCTGCAGAGTTGACACAATGAGATTTCATACAAAGCACGCAAATGAATATTGATACATAATTTGAAATGGATATATTATGCTCATATGGTTACCTGTGATCTTTTGGATATACACATCTGCTCGCGTCGATGGTTATTAAGCGAAAGGGACAATAAATTTAATCCCATGCGATAAGTACTCTTTCGTTACGCTAGATGTCTCTTATGGCTGGATATAGAATCTAAGCATGCTATCTGGCTATGTGTCGGTTACAAATATATCAACTTATGCATTTATTTTAATGGTTTATAATTAAAATCGTATTATTTATATTACGAATATTCTTCTGCAGAAGTTCTAATGTGGAAATTAATATTTTTTATCGGTCAAATTTAACTTAACGAAGAAACGACAATATTGAGAAATAAAAGTATTCGCTACGTGCTTACGCAGACAGATCACAATCTGAGCATGTGTTTCAGTGTACATGCAAGCAAACAGTTCAGCAAAATTGGTGGCGCTGAAAGAATGCATGTGCATATAGTAATACAAGCTTACACGGAGACAATAATATGGGGATAATCTCTCGACTCAGCATACTAATCGAATAATATTTCGACTTTCTGGCGACTTGCGTTGTACATAGCTATTCCGTTATTCTGCGTGTGACGATATAGGATGGACGAAAAATAGAAATTATACCCATGTTTTGGTCCCTCGCGATTCAAGAATTCAAGTAGATTAATAATATTTATAGATTTAGCAGCATTTTCTGAAATGCATTGAAATTGCTAACACATATAGATGGCAATATACATACATATAATTAAGAAGATAGGAAATTGGAGAAAAGAAAATAAGTAAATAGGATATCACTTAAACATAGAAGATAATTAAGCCAAAATTTGAACTGTAAATAAAGTTTATTTTTCAAAAAAAACTTTAGTTGGATCTTTTTGTCTTCATAAAAGAGTAGTTTGCTTGTTTCGTATATTTTTAAAGTAATAAATAAATAATTTGTATGAACACGCACTAAATGCTATACAATTCAAATTTTTCGCCATCTATTTTAGTTTTCGAGATATAAGCGAGAAATGAAAAAAGCAACCCTTTTCAGGGAATGATCTTACCCCTTGTATATATATGTATGTCGGCGGGACATTTTTTATGAGGGTTTTGTAATTTATTTTCTTAACTCGACACTGGTAGCGAAAATTCCGAGAACCAACTATCTTCGAGAGCCAACCTACATTATCTGCGGTCGTCCACCCTTTGCTCATGCATTCGCAAACCAGGCGGGCGGCAAACAATTCGTTAATCACCGGGAACTGACAACCCGGTATGACCTGGGATTGGAGTGGAACAGGCCCAACTCCACCAAAACGAGAGCTCTGACGGAACCTATCAGAAAATGCAATAACTTAACGGATCCTGTCGATCTTTTGGGTCGCGTAAAATCAACAAACGCAACTGGATGCACGAACGGGAGTGGACGATTACAGAAATGCACGACCGCTCAGGCTGCTACAGAAAGCAACGGATCGAGAACATAGCCGGAAGAATCGAAACTATCAAACCGAAATCCCTTCACCAATTAATAAATTGGAAGCCCTTATCAGACCTGGTACAGCTAATCCTGGAAGGCCGAGAACTGTATTCAGAGGGCACTCAGGCGAGCACTGCACTAGAACACAGTACTACATCTTCAGAGCACACTCAGGAAATCCATAGAATCTCCTGGATATCGCGACGGCAACACGAGAACTACACAGGCGAGAACCTTCTATACCGTATCAAGAACAAAGCTAGAAAACTATCAACAGATAGCACGGGAGCGCGAGTCAGCTCGTGAGACCTCGGTCGGTATTCCAAGACAGACTGCTTTGACAATAGCCAAATTCGAGAACTTATCATTCTGATTGGTCGAGATCTTTGTAACCGATAGCTCTTCTATCTCCTTCGAGTCATCCCGTTAAACCAAATCGAGAGCGTTCCTTAGCGAATCGGTACGTAATAACTGGACATCGGGCGACAGCTGGGCACCACATCCTGAACTCGGGTCAGGGGGTTCCTCCCCTACCCTTAACCGTAACAAAAACTTATCTTCGCCCGGTCTACAGCCCTTTGCCTCTCTCCAGCGGAGCGGAGGTATTTCGCCCGGGCTTCTGCCGGTCCGTGGAGAGGCCTCTTTTCTGACGGGCAGCTCGGTACGTCGAGATAGTATCCCCACGGCAGATTCGAGCACCTCAACCTTTACTAAACAATATCAAATCTTCCGAGAGCATTGATATGACTATACGAATCAACCCGACAGCGTAGCTTCTGAGCAGGTTGGCGACTCGAAAGGAGCCAGAAAGCGAGAACGTTATCTGAATCGAGAGCCGGAGTCGCCTTGTGATCTTGAATCGAAAAATCACGTCACAGTTTATACTTTGAAATAGAATACAAAATATTAAAAAATCGTCCTATGTTGCGGGCATCAGTAAGTTGACCTTTCTTGTTAGTTTTATATTTTGGGATGCCAAAGAGCGTCTACTTTGGGCCCGTATTGGCTTCCACAGTAGGGAAAGTGCGAATCGTGGTATAGTTTGGTAGTTCGGCGTACTGGTGCCCACCACGCTGGGTATTAACAAAGTTTCCATTATTGAGAATATCTAGTCTCATAACAATAATAAAAACAATAACAATAGTGACTTTATTGTCAAAATGTTACAGACAAAGGGCGAGAATCAGCTACATAAGTAACGGCTTTGAATTCTAAGCCCTACACTAACTTCTCTACTTTTTTTCTTAAACAAATGTGGAGGGAGTTCCTTAACTTCTACACTAATTTCACTATAATATCATGCAGCAACAAACGAAAATGATCCTCTGAATTTCGCTGTCGTACGTACTGGCGTCATCAGTAAATTGGTTGTTATGGTCTGTTATGACGGTATTGCATAGTGGTGGCGTCTCGTGGCCAACAATTTAACTATCTAATTAGGAGTTCCTGTTTTGCAGATTTTATGAATCATACAACACATATGTGGAACACACGTGAGCTTCATATTTATCTATTCTGATTTCTCGAATTCTGCTGATATGTCATCGAATTTTCTAATTCCGTATGATAATTTGATGTACGCGTTCTGAATTCTTTGAATCTTTCACGTTACTTCATCGGTCATGTATGGTCCATATACATAATTTACATAGTCAAATATTGATAGAACAACTGCTTGCGTAATATTCAACTTCGCTTTGGTAGATAACACATGCCTATACGGGTATCATAACGGGGTCGTCTAGTGTGAAAGATGTTTTTTTGATGCTTTTTTAGAAATTTTTGTTCTGACAAACCATTACAATAAAATAATTTATAATCTGTATGTAATGTTTATTGACATTTAAACAAACTTTGTGAATTTTTTCAAGCTAATATATTGTACATAATAGGAGGTAAACCGCCCAACAGGAACATATATAAAAAAAGGGGTGCTCCACTGCTGCCATGATGCCGGCTATTCTGCTTATCTGAAATTAAAAAACCAAACATCATTTTAATTGTGAGACTTGAAGCTCTACACGAAACTAAAATGAAATCAAAATTCCAAAAATAATTTTTTTTTACGCTTTAGAAAAAAAAATTCGGTACTTTTCCGTTAGCCGGGCGCAAGCGAAAAATCACCGAATAATGTAGAATTCCGTCAAATTTCTCACAACCATAAGAGGAATGTTCGTTTTGGGCCATGTGCTGTATTCTCTGAATTCATTTAAAACAAAGAACGTTTTCTTTTTTCTTCCATCTTAATTTTTGTAAAAAAAAAAGATGAAAATTTGGGATTTAGCTAGAACTGAAGAAGATGTAGTCTCTTTTTTTCAAGAGAAAGGTTTATTGGCAAAGAATGCAACATGCGATCAGAATCATAAAATGCAACTGTCTTTTTGTGACGGAGTATGCTGGCGGTGCAATCTTTCGACATGCTGCACAAAGAAGAGTATTCGCAATGGTACGTGGTTCGAATCGTCTAGACTGAGTTTTCTAACAACTTTGAGATTTATTTATGGCTGGAGCGAAGGGATGACACCAGTCAAATGGTGTAAAAAACAACTGGATATGAATCATAATACAGTTGTGGATTGCAACAACTACTTAAGAGAAGTTTGTGTAGAAATATCAGTGACACGTGAACAAAAAAAATTGGTGGTCCTGGAAAAATAGTTGAAATAGATGAAAGCTTATTTACAAAACGAAAGAACAATACTGGTCGAATTCTTCCAGAACAGTGGATATTTGGTGGCGCCTGCCGTGAAACAGACGAAGTTTTCTAGTTAAAATTCCAAACCGTTCTTTATCAGTACTGTTAGATGCAATAGCAAATCATATCGAAGAAGGGTCAATCATCTATTCCGATTTCTGGAAGGGCTACTGCACAACTAAAATAGAAAAAGCTGGTCTACAGCATTTCAAAGTTAATCACAGGTACAATTTTGTTGATCCTGACACTGGTGTAAACACTCAGAAAATCGATTGACTTTGGGACAGTGCTAAATGGAGAAACAAAAATGATCGAGGAACTTCTCGTCATCATTTAGAATCGTACTTCGCTGAATTTATGTAGAGACGAGGAGTAAACGATCCATTTGAACAAATTCTTAGGCACATTACCGTATTCTGGAGAAACTAATAATTGTAAGCATTCTTTTTAAGTAAAACTGTTTTGTTTACAATTTATTAATATTTGTTAATACTTAAACTTGTTTTGCTTACTGTTAATTAATATTTGTTTATAATTAAACATTTTTAACTTTTATTTCGTTGACTGTTTTGTCATTTGCTTGGTGACTTGGCTCGCATTTGATTCACAATATTGGCGACATTTGCACCCGGCTAACGGAAAAGTATAAAAAATTCAATTTTTCGCACTTTTTTGGCGTCTATTTAGCTATTAAAAAAAAAATAACGAAACAATCTTAATTATTTTAGTTCAACTTGTAGCTATATATGTACTAAAGATAATGTGCAAATTTGAGCAGAATCAGTTGAATAGTTTTTGAGATTTTATGGTAGCAGTTTGAAAAAATCGTGTTTCGAGAAAAACGCGTTTGAAAGTTATTGTATATAATTCATAATAAAAAAAAACGGTCTCACCATCAATCTGCTATGCCTTGACCATACAGTACACCTTCCTCTTCTTCAAAGAAGTCTTGTAATGCCGTTTTCTCTTTTCTGTTTGAAATCCGGGCTTGTTTTGCGAAATCGCTCAAGCGTCTCTCTGAGCGGTCGATGCGACAACTGTCACGCTGATGGACGAACGCTTGAGCATTGAGGCCAATGTTCAACCCCATGACTTCCATCGTCTTCAGAACAGATTCGAATCCTTCGTTGAAGATCATGGTAGCAAGAAATGTGGCGATTTATTTCGTATGCATTATCAATTTTAGGGCATGAGTTGATTTGTTTTATTTCGTCACATTTGCACTCCAAAGAAATCATGAAACCCAAGCCTCGTACACCACACTGTTGAAATGTGACTTCACTATTGCAATTCTTACTGTGCGCTGCGTTGATGCCACGCCGAAACTGAACGACCGAAGCTATGCACAGATGTTGGAATGGATTTGTAAACAGTTCTGCGTTCTCTGATCTTGAGTCTAATACACAAAAGAATCAGGTAGCAGCTGGGTTCGAGGATATTCGATGCGAAATCCAGCGCTGCCCTGCACCGCTGAGTGGGCTTCCGTGCGCTCTGTATATCTGCTCCGTTTTACGGTTGTAACTTTTGAACGGCTTCCGATTTCAAAAAATTCTTTTACCCACGTCTTCTACACATGTTTTAGATGTGATTTATAAAAAAAAAAATAATTCGATTTTTTTGACCTGAGACACCAGACGACCCCCATATTCGAAGTCTGGCGCATGCAATTGAACATTTAGCTAAGACATATTGGTCAAAGCTTAGTCCAGAATCCATCATTAGACTTAAGTTTCTCGCTGATTTCTTGCACTCAATTTCACTGTTCCTTACACTTAATTTTGAGGATTTCGAAAGTTCTCTTTTGTTCCTGCTACATATGACTACTGCTACAGATTTTTTCGGATTAATGGAAAGTGTTTGCTCTTCACCCAGCTCCCTATACTATCTAAATCTCTTATAACTTCTTCTTCCACTGTTTCATTGTGGATCTGTAAAGATGGCACCGACTCTAAAACATGATCATTCAATATATCAGGAGCTGGTATCAAATCTCAATTTAAAGAAAGCTTTCCTCTTTTTCTTAATCGCAGCAGTAACGTATTTCCTGTAATTTTTATATATTGCCCAATTCATTCCTATATTTCAAAAAATTCGCACGCACCTTATTTCGCAATTGTATCATTTTTTAAATTGTGTTAGTGGTCCATGGGTTATGCGATTTCGTGATTCTTTTTCGTCGGCACAACCTGGTCATCAACTGGTGTTATTAATTCCGTTAATTTTCGAAGTTCCTCATCAACAATTGTGCAATCACATAATTCGTTCCAATTAATCTGACTAGCCAGATTATAAGCATATGCTCCATCTGGATTTTTAAAACTGCGTCAATATATAAATTTCTTATGCTCTCTCTTTTTACTTACTTCTAGCATAATAAATACTACGTCATGGTCGCTACTTCCATTCGAACTCAATATACCTGACCTTGGAACACAACATTCGTCTTTGGCCATAATGATATCCAGTAAATTATTCATACTTTCATTGGACCTCGCTGGCTCCTTAATTAATCGTTTCAATGATAGACTAGACATTATTTCTTATAACCGAGTAAAACCTGGATTAGAGTTATTAATCATGTTAACATTCTGATCCCCGATATCAGATGTATATTTAACTGCAGTATATAATAAACCTTATAAATATTTATTGTGTCTGTTAAAAGTTACGTATATTGAAATTGATTCATTCAAATGTATTTTCTACGCTAGTAAAAATAATTATGATATTGCTATGGATTGTATTTCAAACGTTAAAAAAAGTTAATGCCTTGAATGTAGATATTGTGAAAAAAAGATTCATGGAATACTAGGACAAAACTTGAAGATCAAGATTTAGTTATCATATAATTGATTTGTCACCCGTCAGTGGACAAATCATGCACGTACAAGGTCAACTTTACAAACCAAGCAAAGTTGACATCAAGCATGATGGCACGCAAAGGTAATCGAATTGGAAACATCAGGAAATAACAACTGAGGCTCGTAGCCACTAGGGGTTAGAAATCAATTGTTATTCATACACATTTAATGTGTAAATAAACAGATTGATATTTGCTAGGAAATTTGTATACGAAGATATAGATCAAAATAATCTACAGTATTTCCTCCAGTTTTCATTTTTTTTATTACAGGAAGGAATCGAAGATGGTGAAAAACATGCAGCATCCGGAACCGATCTTAGAAGACAATCCACCAAAAGAGATTCAGATGGTGCTGGTCCTAGTACAAAAAGGTAATCTCTCGAATTTAATTATGACATTACGATTGAAAAACAACCAACTGTGTAAAATTATAAGCAGGTCTACAAAATTTTTTATTTTCAATTTCTTATTTGACACGCTGACACCGAATTCGATTCTCAAATTTAATTACCATGTCAGGTTTTGGAAAAAATAAGGTATCTCTGGGAGTTTTTGAACGTTTTTATGTCTGGACTAAGATGTATCATAAACTTTGGTGATGACTTAAATCAAATCTACAAACTTCTACTTTATGTAAGAAATGCGAAATCTTTTGAGTGAAAAGATTTTTCCTACAAAAGTAATTCAAAACCGGATAAATTCATTTCTGTAATATTCTATCCGATCAATATATTTCAAAGTTCTGTAAACAAAATTTTGAAATGAAATAAATGCAAAATTAAAAAGTCATGGTCGCTGGTCGACTTAATATAGGACTTTTTCTTCGCTAACACACTATTTGTTTGTTCATATTTTCGATGATTACAGTTCTTATAATAACAGTAATTATATTAAAAAATAATTGTTTGCAAGGGAAAATTAACTTCTGAAGAATTCTAATGTATGCGTTTATCTACGAAATTATGTTGATAATTATGCAAGATTCTAAAATTATCTTCTTTATTGACATTATATTATTAAGTTTGATGATATTCTTTCCACTTCGTTTTAATTCCCGACTGACGAACAGCTTGATGGTAGGCACGAAAGGAGAATTATACGTTTCAGTGTGTAACTTTTTGCGGTACTCCAAAAAAAAAAAAAAAAAAAAACATGTTAGGTGGTTCCATAACGAGTACTACTTGGCGGATCTATCCTGAAAGCTTCACACTATTGTGACAAGTCACTAGAAAGACCAGGGGTATCCGAGCGAACACTAGTTCGCTGCCGCGCCACCAGGTGGCCAAGGCAACTCGCAAGAAGAAACGGAAGACTGGGGCAATAATTAGTCCGTCGATATTTTGATTGGGGCTGGAAAAGATATATAATCTTCTAATAAGATACATATAAGATATATGAGCGTTCAAGCATTTATCTTTCTCTCATCCGATTCTCTCATCCGAGAGAGAAATATCTTGTATCCAGCTTGTCTCATTCTCATTCGAGAGAGAAACATTTTTTGACTAAATTTTTGACTACACCGTCCGTTGAGGACTCTGTGGTGCTACTTCCGTTTTCAGCAATTCTGCTCGAGCATCTTATCCAGTAGCGCAGCGTTTAGCTACCCTGGATAAATTTTGCAGATTTTGCAGAGAGTGATCGCTGTCGTTATCATCGGTAGCCGGAAGTGTTGGCTTCCACAGCCTCAAATCATTTCCGACATTGCTGTCGAATTGCTGTCGATGGTGACAGATCCGACAGATGATAGAGAATCACATTATAATAAACAAGGAAAAGTACCCGAAAGAACGATTTATTATTGCTGTAACACAACTATCCCTTTACAGTTCCGAACCCTGGGTCACTCTAATTGTAAGAGCTAAGTGGCCAAAATCGTCATACGAGGGAACTGGTACTTCACCAGTCTTGACAGTTGAGAATAATATACGTTACACTATCAACTTCTAGCGAATTAACCCATTCATTGCCAATACTATAAACGTTATTATATATCATTACATCTAGATGCACATGAGAGACATGCCACCATTCTTACCATCTGTCAGTGAATTTCAGGAAGCATACTAAAGACTCATTTATTTTAACTAAGGCACGGACCCGCCAAATAGTAGTCTACTGTAACGTGACAAATCGATGGACCTCTCGGTACTCCCGTATCGAGAGCACACTCGTTACAAGCGAACAACGCGGCTAGTTTCAACACTAACCGGTAAATGGAAAACAGCTGCCGAAAGTTAATTCGCCGGAAATAATAGAAAAATAATCCGATAGAGGATTAGCGCTTCTCGCTAATCAATTTAGGATTACAATTAGTTAAATACAGCAGTTCAAATCAATTTAGATATTCTTATTCTTCTTCCTCTTATTCAACAAGTACAGTTACGTAAGTAAAATTAACTTCAGCGTGATTTATATCTATAAGGATAACGCAAATTAAAGTCAGTAAAAAGTTTTTGAGCTCGATTTTTGTCCTATGGGATAGAGCATATTGATCGCATAAAATTATCATTCATAATTTTGTTGGAGGCTACGGCAGACTAGCGTTCGCTATAACGCCGAAGCCGCGGTATAGAGAAATTGTATCAAATTTCTGAGAAGAACATTGCGATCTTCCTCAGAAACTTCAGTCGTCGCTATATTGATTCGATCAACGATCCTCGCCGTGATTGGTTAATTCGCACGGAGTGTCAGAGCCAATAGATAGGCAGAACGCCATTATGGCTACAATACTAATACAAGCGCATCCTCCGTTCCTCACAGGCAGGTCAGGGAGAGATAGAACTAGATAACAAATAGAGGACGCCTTTTCTTTCTTCTTTTTTCGCCTTTTTTCTTTCTTCTATTTGCTGTAATTTTCTCTTCAACTTTTCTTCCGCTGTTTTTTCCTTCTCCTTTTGTTTTTCCTCTTTTTCACGTAGCCTTCTCTTCTTCTTCTCGGCTATTTCTATGCGTTTTTGAGCTGCAACTTCTTGTCTTTGTTTCTTGCGCTTCTGCAATTCGTCTTTCTCCTGTTATCTCTTCAAAATCTTTGAACGATGCCAGCGGCGCCAGGCTGCTGACGTTACCGTGCTAGAAACCCGTTTTTGAAAATATTGGTTATCCTCGTTGCTCTTTGACCCATTACATGCTTTCGTTTTCCTGGTCTTCGATGAATTTCGTAATATTTTTTTGCTGCTTTTGGGTGGATCAGGCCAAAATAATGCCTGAGTCGAACGGTGACGCAAGATTTTTGAAGGCGGCACTGGTTCCTGGTACTGGTTCATTATTGATTAGATTTATTATAACTATCCTCTCCTGAATGTTCGATGTATTCGCAATCGGAACATGTTCGGTTTTTTATTCTGAAGACGATGTTGAAACCACTCCCTGCACTTTCCCATGTACGAATCTCAAATCGGCTGTGTCTTGGCGCAGTACTGTTGCCAACATTGTCAGTACTGGCGACTAATATTGGGGAGGTACAGGATCTTTACAGACTCAACACTGTCGCAAGATTGGGATGATCATACCGGTCCAACGCTTGGCACTCAGCATTCGCACAATACTGGCTGGTGGTACTGGGAAAGTATAGGTTACTAACCATTTCCCAGTATCACTAGCCAGTATTGTTCCGACGCCTGGAGGCCGATTGACAATAACTGTGCGCTTCAGTTATTCAACTTTTTTATTACAATCGTAGAGAATGCTCTGTTTCGTGCCTTTAATCTGTTTCAAGATACGTATCTCCATCCGTTCTATTTTTTCCATGATCTCGAGTCCCATCCCGGTCTTTGCTAAAGGGTGGAAACGTGCTAAAGGTGAATTATTACTCGATAACAATTTGTTTAATGTTCTAATTATAAACCGAAATATTTACCAGCGTGCTTAATACCCGTTCGAACCGTTAGTGCAGATGGGTTTCTTTTCCATTTTTTCTCTTTTATCTTCTTTTTGGTTAACATGGTTATCTCACGATCACTTTTTTCTTCTGAATCTATATTGTTATTATTATAATTATCATCATCATTCTTTTTATTTCACAAATCTTGAAATGTTTTTAAGCTCATCATTTGTACAGTAAACATCGTCATCGAATACGTTAAAAAATTATCATTCGGATATCTATTTAAAGTTTTCAAAAAAGATCGAAATTTAAAAAAAGTTTGGACTACAGCTTTGCGGGACAGCAGTAAAAAAAATGATTTATCCTGTCATTTTATGAAGTCTTCTTTGTAGATAAAGAAACTAATCATTTTGCTTAGCTCATACCAAAAACAAATTGTTTTTTAACCACCCTAATTTATACAATTACAACTATGTGCTGGAGTCCAATATAATATATCGTTTCTGCAGCATTCTTACCAGAATAAGAATCGTCTTCTTTTTCAATATCTACGCTTTCTACGGCCGTACTTTCTACGTTTAAATCGGCATACGTGTGACGTGCAGGGCGTTATAACACGTCTAACAAAGTTAATCTCGCGCGCTATGCGTGAACGTTTATTTTTATTTTTGTTCTAGGTAAGTTCTTGGCTGCCGTCCTATACAGGCCCGGTCCTTCGGATTGCCGTTAGGATAAAGAATTGGTGTATGATCTATGTTAAATCAAAAGATTCGAAGTTCCCCTTGAACTGCTCCGAATATATTGTTACAATTCCAATTTGCTTAGTAAGAAATAATTTGAACGAATAATAAATATGCCGGATGGTCTTACAACTAGTTTTACAATTATAATCTCGCACTGCCGTGCCCTCACTCACTCTTGCATTCTCACACTTACTCTTACTCAGCGCTCAACGGTAGTCACCCACCTGCCCCGGTGTTCACACTTCGTCTTTTAGTGGCTTGAGGTTCTTTGGTCTGGTAACTTAAACTACACGACAAATATTGTTCGTGGCAGAATCAGAATACTAAAATTTAAACTCACAACGACTGATACGCTACGCGTGCTACTCTTAAGGCTCGATACGTCTTTATCGACTTACAAACGGCGATAGTTAACAGTACGCGGAACTCCCATGAGAATGATAGCCGCCGCGCGATGCGATTTGTGAGGAGCTACTCCAGCCCGAACTATGCGCTCTGGTGTGTATCTGGAGACTAATTTGCCTTCCCTGATTCATCCTACTTTCTGTTGAAAGTAGGTGGATAGGCGAGGCAAATCTTCCTAATTCAGCGGGTTTTACCCGCTCGCGCGAACCCTGGAATTTCAGTTCACACGTTTTAGGCACGTTCGTGGTGCGATAAGATCGGAAGCTAGCTTCCTCACGAAATGCCGCGGTTAGCATCTCAGAAATCGCGTGATGCTTCGGTTGCATTCTTGGTTCTCGTTGATGTTTCTATTGTTCACAAGTGTGCGTATGAGAGCCAAAGTCGACAAAAGCACGGCACGTAACATACGCTCTTTCAAGTCATCGTTATCCTTGCTCGTAATCACCTAAAAAATAGAGTTATAAATGGATCTATCACATTAATATTAGAGAGGAAATTCGAATTCATCATGAATCAATTAACAAATACCTGCTGTTTTTGTGACTTCAGCTAGGTACTGTTTCCAGGTAGGATCAGGTATCACTTGCTCTTTGACAAGAACGTGTACGTGTGTTACTTCAGGCCCCGAGAAATAACATTTCGATTTATTTGAAAATTTGGTAAGCCATGATTGTGAAACAAGATCCACAATCTTCTTCCCTCCCTTTGTTTCTTCCGGAAATAGTACAATTGCGTACGGCTTAACTACTTCCATCATCTATATTATTTGAAAAAAGTACGATTACTGTTGTTAATGAAAGTGTTGATTATGTTCAACAGTTATATTAGTGGATTATTTTTCACTTCATATTCTATATTGAATGTGTATCACACGTATATTCCCAAAAGAGACGCCGTACATGAGTCATTACAATTATAAAACAATGTAACTAAGGATTTTTACTAATTAAGATATAATATAATCCCCCAAAAAACACTTACGTGTATAAAATCACGCCAAGTACAGGAGTGCTGTGAATTCCTCCAACAAAAAGTATTGAAATCATATTGTTGAGGCCAAGTACGAAAGTCACTACATGTTTGCCAACTATATGATTTAGCACTGGCCCATCATTTTAATTGTGTTTTCAAAATTTCCTATAACGTTTTCGTTGCTCTTTTACATTCTTATTGCTTTCGGTGGTTGATTATGATTTAATGTTCATTCAACAATTTATGAAACTTTAGGTGATTCCTTATCGAGTACTACTTGGCGGGTCTGTGCATTTCTTGATATAAATTTGCATTCATTATGCCATTCATCAAACTTAAAATCAGTGTCAACTTTCTATATAGAGCAAAACATATTAACAATAACTCGTAAAAAATAATCTAGGTAAAAGCTTAATAACAAACATATAGTATTAGAATATTATTAGTACGTTCAAAGTACTAGAAATTGAACGAATACTAGATTACGGCATCATCCAAATGTCTGCTAGCCCGTACGTCAATCCGATTGTACCGGTCACCAAGAAGGATGGATCCGTCAGATTGTGCTTGGACGCCCGCAAGCTAAATGAACTCCTCGTCGCGGATGCAGAATGACCTCAAACTACTCAAGAACTCTTCCAAGGATGCAGCGGTGTGAAAATAATGACGAGTTTGGACCTGGTCAGTAGCTTCTGGCAAATCCCACTCCATCACGATTCAAGAAAATACACCGCCTTCCTACATAAGGGGAAAAGTTACCAATTTATAGTAACACCATTCGGATTGAAGACGAGTAGCGCCAGCTTAATAAGAGGTTTGGACTACGCCTTACGTGGACAACATCATCATCAACTTCGTAGATGACATTCTATGCGTTTCCAAATCATTTGAGGAACACATGGACCATCTCGAAGCGTTGCTCAAGCGATTGCAGAAATATAACCTGACGATTAACTTCAGCAAATTCAAATTCCTCACGGACGAAGTTGCCTTCTTGAGACACATCCTAACAACGGAAGGATTGAAACCTCAAACTGAAAAAATAGAGGTAATCAAAAAGTTTCCGGAACTCAAGAATATAAAATAACTTAGAGGATTTCTGGGATTAATAAATTACTACACCAAAGTTACGAACAAACATGCCGAAGACACCCTACCTCTCCTCAAACTAGTCAAGAAAGGAGTGAGATGGAATTGGACGTCAGAGCATCAAGAGGCCTTCGCGAAAGTCAAAATACTCTTTTGGGAAGATGTCATCTTACACCACCCGGACTGCACCAAATAGTTCTACCTCCAGACGGATGCTAGAGACTACGCCTTAGGAGCTATCCTGTTTCAGAGGAACGAAGCGGGTGAAGACGAGGTCATCGGGTTCGCCAGTCGAACACTGAAGAGAGCAGAAATCGGCTATTTCATGACAGAAAAAGAGTTATTAGCGATTGTCTGGGCTCTCCAAATATTTAGAACCTACCTACGTGGACAACACATTAAGATCATTACTGATCACAAAGCACTAACATTATTGAAGACTTGTCGTTTTCCAAACGCATGTTTGGCAAGATGGATTCTCCAAATTCAGGACTACGATTCGAAAATCGAGCACTGTCCAGGAAAAAAGAATACTGTAGCAGACGTCCTGAGTCGCCTGCCATTCACCGAGGAAGGAGAACGGAGGAAATCTCATCAAGAGATAACAATTGCCGAAACATTAGCTCACAATCCTTCGGATGAGCTACTAAAGGCACTACGGAATCTCAGCCAGCTCCAGAAGCAAGACCCCCAGCTCTCCGAGATCATGGAAAAGCTGCAGCAGAATCCGGACAAGCAACAGAAGCGGTACCGCCTGGGAAAACAGCTGCTGAAGAAACGCGTAGGAAAACACGCCTGGAAGACTGTCTTACCCACGGTGGTAAGCAGCAAAATGGTTTGGGAAGTCCACGAAATGTATGGGCATCTGGGACCAAGCAAGGTGTACCGGATCATCGCTAAAGAGTTCAGTTTCCCGAAGATGCTACGCCATATTCGCCAGCTTCTGGCAACCTGCGACACCTGTCAGCGATGCAAAGTATGCAACCAGGCCAGTTATGCAGAAATGCAGAACATAACTCCTTCCAAACCTCAAGAATTAGTATCAATTGACTTCTTTGGACCCCTTCCAGCAGCAAAGGGAGGATTTAAACACATCCTGGTGACAATCGACGCCTTCATCAAAATCGCAGCGCTGTATCCACTAAGGAAAGCCACAGCATCAGCCACGATCCAAAAAATCTTCGAGGAATACATCCCGAAATATGGGAACAAATTAAAAGAAGAAAAAATACAACCCGTGTTCTCCTCCATCCGACATCCACAAGGGAATATTGTCGAGCGAGTAAACCGGGAACTCTCACGCTTGTTTAGAACATTCCTCAAGAAAAGACACAACACGTGGATCAGCTGGGTTCCTGTCATAGAAGAGCGCATCAACGAAGTCCATCACGATACCACTGGATTCACACCAATTGAATTTCACTTCAACGAACCACCCAAGAGGCTTTGGGAAAAATACATTGGAGTGAAACGGAATAAGCCACCACCTGATAAAAAAGAATATGAGGTGAAGCTATGCCTAGCACGGGACCGCATTCGCAAGAAAGGCCAAAGAAGAGCCGCAAAATTCGATAGTAAACACAAACTCACCGAATACAACGAAGGCGATCTGGTACTGATAAAGGGATGTAATGTATCAGATCCAGCAAATAAGTGCATTGCCAAATTCTTTGCACTATACGAAGGACCATACAGGATCTTGAAAAAGATTGCAGAAGCAACGTATATACTTGGAGATCCAGAAACTCAACGGGAACGTGCAATGTTTCACAGTAGTAACTTGAAACACTACGAAACACCTGTCATTTTACCACCAATTGCCAGCCACCAAACGGCAAAAATAGGTAATCAAAACACGGCAGAGCCATCTTCACCTAGGACACGGATAACTAGAAGAAAGACCAACGTCATCACCTCGGGATTAGTCACCTTAAGCGGATCAGCTCACTAACAAAGCAAATCACAACAAGGTGACAAGTAAGGGAGAGCATGTCAATGAAACCGGTTTTTAAATGGGAATTAAAAGTAATCGAAATTCCAGTTAAATGGAAATTGCACTAAATCGAGATCCCAGAAAATCGGAAATCCGCTAATCAACGTAAGTGGTGGAATATCATCAAAAAGAAGGGGTCAAGTGAAATAGTGCCAACTGAAAAAAGAAAAAGGGCAAGAAATCCCGCGACGAACACGCGGAAAAAGAGGAAACTCGAGCAAAAATTCGAAGAATTATTTGAAGAAGAAGAAGAAAACACGGAAAAAGGATACCAAGATGACCTGAAAATTATCGAGCTGAATGACTACACGGTAAAAGATTGGTTGCCAGGCGCATCCATCTTTAAATAATCGACAATTGGTAACAAGTCCCAGCATATCTTGCGTATCCGGAACACAAGGGCTATAAAAAACAGGGGAAAGAAAGAGCGAATCCTTTTTGGTGAATAAGCTCCGCAAGAAAAGTTCCAAGTGAAAAAGATGCCGTCCATAAGACAACCAGACGTCAACAAAATCCTAGACGGAACAACTAAAGTTACATTGGCGCATTACAACACGCCAAGCAACTTTAACATCCGATTAGAAGAAGGGACACAACAAATAGAGGAAATACTACAAAAGACAATACGGGAAGTGAAGGAACCCATGGACCCGAGGACAATCTTCATCGGGGAAGGATGCCTAATAAGAGAAGAAAACACGTGGTTCAGAGCGTCCATCGATGTCATCAACGGCAAACGAGTGACGGTCAGACTAGTGGACATCGGAGAATATGTGCAGGTCTTAGAAGACGAGATATTCCATATATCTGAGGAACTGGAAAAAATCCCAGGAATCACGATCCAGGTAGGCCTGGATAGAATACGACCACCGAAGGGAGCGCGATGGTCATTACAAACGTGCAAATGGTTCTGGGAGCTCGTCGGGCGAACAGAGAGCTTCTATGGCAATGCCGTAAGAAGGGACCACCAACACGCCTCATGCTGGATAAACGCCCGAGTGGCACCACAGGGGATACCCATCGGCCACTTTATAGTCCAAAAGAAGCTGGCCAGATTTGGGTATCCCGACTTCGAGGACGTGGACCCCGACGACGTCTACTTGGGAACGGACAGCGAGCAGGAAGGAGAGGCGACGGATGAAGGAGACGATGGATACGCATCCATCGGGAAGAGAACGGAGGGAGATAAGGGAGCAGTGCCAAAGGACAGACAAAAGAGTGCCATAAGCATTGGACTTTTAATTTTTTTTTTGTTATTTAGAAATCTGTGCATAATTCTTTCATATACTTTTTGCTGATTGACTGTAATAATATACCAGTAATTATATTTTTAAAATCCGAACACCTATCTCCACCTAACCTTCCCAAGCGTAGCATAGGAAACTAGGAAAATAATTTGTTCTTGTGACCATCCACCAAGGTGTACGACGCAACAACAAGTTATTTTGGGGGAATGTTGTAACGTACCCCTGTACCGAGAGCAAAACACGCCACAAGTAGACAATAAGGACGCGCGGCTAGTGTCAATACTAGCAGATAGATGAAAAACAGTTCCCGAAAGTAAATCCGCGGAAAATAATAAAAATAAAATCCGCTAGAGGATTAGCGCTTCTCGCTAATCAATCTCGCAGGTCAATCAAATAAATAATAGCTTCCTCATGAATTTAGATATCGAAAGGAGATATCCGAAAAATCCAAGTAAATTAAATCCGCAAGGATCGCGAGTCGGAAATTTGTCAGTACGCTCAATCTATGCCCTCGGGGATAGAGCATATCAATATCGCCAACATCACAGTACATAATCTTGTCGACGGCTACGGCACATTAGCATTCGCTATTCAGCCTAGACCGATCCGTAGAGAAAATCTGTCAAAGTTCTGAGGAGACCACCGAGATCTACCTCAGCAACTTCAGTTATTGCTATTTTGTTTGATCTATTATCCGCACCGTCATTAGTTGAGTCGCACACAGTGCCAGAGCCAATAGATAGGCACAACGCCACTAGGGCTAAAAGACCAATACGGGCATCCCCTCTATACCGCACAGGCAGGTTAGAGTGAGATAGGAAGAGAAAACAAGTATAGGACGACTCCTGGACAATCCTTCTCCTACGATACCGACAATAGATTAAAACTGGGTAATTGACATTGATTCCAAAACTACTGTACCGGTTATCGATTATTCAATAAAATTTTATTATTTTGTTTTACTATATACTCCTGTGTCGCCTACATTTTTAAAGACGCCAGCCCCGAGCACTTACCTACATCCCATTTCGTACACTCATAAGCAGCATACGAAATTGCACTATCAAAACACGTTACAGTAGTGACTTACGTACTTGGCCTCAATAATATGATTTCAATACTTTTTGTTGAAGAAATTCACAGCACTCCTGTACTTGGCGTGATTTTTTACACGTAAGTGTTTTTTAGGGGATACCATAAGTTTTTGTTGCTCAATGTACTGAAGTCTATATCTTTACAGATATAAAATGTAAATGCATTGTGATGCCGCTTATCAAAAAAGAATATTGCGTTGTGGAAAATGTTTAAAGGCATATAAATTTAATTTGTAAGTCCATTTTTTTAGAAATGCATAAAGATATATACAAATTAAAGAAAATGCAATTTTAAATGCATATAAGCGTCTTTAATGGTGTCCAGCTTATTGAAGCCGTGTGGTGAACGTAAGAGAGGAGAGGGTGCTGGATTATTTATATATCTTAGGCTGTGTAAACAATAGAGAGGATACTATGGTTTGAGCGAAACACCAAAGCGTCGCTCGTTGCACTTTTCTGGATACCCCGGATATCCACGCCCGACACCTAGATACAAGAAATTACGGAGCGAAACACCTAGACACCCTGGACTTCCACATCTAACACCTAGATACAAGAAACTACGGAGCGGAACACCTGGACATCCCACATCTCTAAAAACTGTCACCTAAAATACGAGAAACTATATCGAAGCGCATACATTCGTACAGCCATACACGCGCGCTCCACATGAATGCTATTAAAAACTTAATAATTCTATACTGTTGTGAAAGCACCCTTATACTATCTGGAAATTCGGTGTGAACGGTAGCTTCGCGTATAAAGTGTATTTAATTGTGTTGTGTATTCGTAAATTACCAACACCATCCAGAGTATAAATAGGTAAAGAAGGCAAAGCAGGCAGCGCCATCTGTCGTGTAAATAAGTAGATGGACGTGCGAAGACGACGACGACGGACCTGAAATAAAATCATCTCGCTCGCCATGTGAATACATCCTGATCCCACACTCTAAACGTATTGAATTTGGTGGCAATCAATTCAGAACCTTCGATTACTACAGTGACTGTATCAATAACTTTTTCTCACATATAGCTGTTCATAAGATATTTCAGTCGAAACACAGGTACAAGAGATGCTTCGAATAAAGAGGCTCGGCGGGCCGTGTCCTGTACGGCGGGTTGCCTATACTTGGCGCGAGACTCGACCGAGTCTCTTGATTCTCTCGCATGGGAATCTTGGTTTTATTTTACGGAAAGAAGAAAATAAGAAAAATGTTTACGCATATGAACAAGGCTTTAAACAATACAATGTAACGAAACCCATTTCACCATTCGATGCATGAAATCGAAACAAATGCGAGACAATTACTTACATTATATCTTACAATTAGTTTTAGTAAGTGAGAGAAAAATATGTCTGTTGTAAAAATCCTTGAATACATTGTCTTATACTTATAACGAAACGTGTACGGCGTCTATTTATGTTTTTCGTCTTTTTCGTCTTTCGAACGCGAGGGAATGCAAGCACGGGGGAGCGACAGAGAAAGAACGAAAACAGAAACACAGCGGGTCGTATCCGATGTTAACGGATGATTTCGATGGCATTGTTGGATACATCCACATTATACAGGCAAAAATAAACGATCCTCTATAGATACAAGCTGTTCCGTTAGTCATAGTTTATAATATTGTTTAACAATCATCTGCTCAATATATTTTTTAAATTAGATAACAATATGAAACCGTATGTCCACAGTCCAAAGCCGTTAACAAGCGAATAAAGAAAACACATAAGCCCCTATTCACAACTCGCTCTTAAAGTCACTAACAGAGTTGCTTGTAGTTAAAAATCACTAAGAAAAATTGTGAAAGCGTGCTATTACCACTAAAAGCGGGTTCTGAATACGGGCTGTATTATCCACGAAAAGATTCCGGCACTATTACTGAACACGACCACGATATGCTTCACAGAACAAAACAATAATAAATCTCTCTCTCTCTCTCTCTCTCTCTCTCTCACAGTAACAATCGTTAATGTTTGACAGTGTTAATTATACTTATAATATTATATTCAGCAATTAAATTACCTTACCTTTTGTCTATAAAGCAATATTTGTTTATCGATAAAAACATTAGATATATCTCGACTGCTGTCAAAAATCAATCGATGTCATTGGTTGAAATTTCATAACCACAACTGTGGTTCAATTACGGAATATACCCTAAGATTTTATTGGGTATGTTCAGCAGAAACACCGCTGAGGGAGCAAATACATTTGATTGGTCAAATCTCACAACTGTTTCAAGATTAACGATCAGTACTCAGACCACTGCCGGATGTGCATCGACAATATTTTTCAGTGAGTACGAAACAAATGTCGTGGTAGTGTGACCGCAGTACTCAGTCGCATGATCCAACGGTATTGACAAAGATTGCTCGTCGTTATTGAGACGAGCTTCGACCTCGTACACGTCCAGTACTTCAACGACTCTTGGCAGTGTTTCGAAAAAAAAATGTCGGCCAGTACGTGAGCGCGTGTTGCACCAGTGTGGCTGCAGTACTGTACCGCGTGTCCATCGAGAACAAAAATAATTTACTCCCTGGTAACATGACAACTATCATCACAAGACACGCTCAGTACTGTTGCAAACGTCGACCGTGCGTCTGCTGCATTCTATAGCCAGTACTAAATACAGGTGTCAGGGCAGTGTCACTCCAGTACTTAGTCGGATGTCAAGCTAGTACCGACAAAGTTGGTTTTCCGACGATAAGAGAAGTTATGGTTCAGTATACGCCTAATACTTCGACAAATCTCGGCTGAATACCGTATATATTATCTGGGAAGTACTGGCTGCCAGAGCCGACATTGTAGGGGACCGGTGGTTTGACGGTACTGCAACAGCACTGCTTTACAGCACTTGGCAGCCAAGCCCGTTTTAGTACTGGACCGTATTGGTAACTCTAGCAGTGTACCGGAATTCGTACATGGGTTTGTGGCGACATCCATTGCTGAATTGATAAGACCGTTCACAGTGAGAATCAGCGTCGGTTATAGCCTCCGTTCGAACTTCCAATAGCACCTTTGTTGGAAGGGAGATAAAGTCTGTTGCTCCAAAAGAGCTTAACGATTTCAGTTAACATTCGTCTTGCAACATTGAGTCTCGATCATCTACAATTGCAATGTTAAAAAATTATATAACTTTCATCACACAACAGAAATGATGCCGATAACTCTTAGCGTTTGTAATATTCGGTACCCGAATTATTGGTACGTCATTACTCTGACGGCTTTCTGCTTCGCATATTGTGACGATATCTGCGGTCTCCTCACCGATGCATGTGAACGTGTTTTCTACTAACTGATTTTCGCTTGCGACCATCACCAAGGGATCTCTCAAGTTCTTCAAAAACATCGATACACTTAGTTTCGAAACACGCTTCTTCAAATGCTTCTCTCAAATTACCGTTAGCTGAATAAACTTCGTTATCAAAATATGTATCCTCAGAAGCCATGAGACTATCGTTATCATGAGAATCAACGGCTTGACGAGTATCCGTTACAACGCTTTCCAGAGTTTCACAATCGATGTCTATTTGCTGAATTTCGATCTTTGATTCATATGAAACTGAGGAATTGGGACAGAGAATTCGCGCAGAATAATTCTGCGTAGAAGATAAGGATAAGAAATAATGAATAGAAGTATAGAAAAGGCAAAATGAAAATTAAAAAAACAAGCTGAGCTGTTTAAATTAAAATTCTCGTAAAGCAATTATTAAACAAAGTGTAGGACACGAAGTATACGTCGTTGCATCTTGTTTCAAACTACGAAGAGGTTTGTATGCTTCGGATCGCCGTTCCAATTTTGTTGACCCTTGGCCTGTTTGAAATCCTGAAGAATTTGCGGGTCGATGAACATCTCGAAATCTCGTAACAAGATGCTAAAGTTTCCTACTCGATGCTCTAGTTCAATCGAGTCTTCGACGGTAAAAGATGCTTTGCTGATTAGTTTTTGATAATTATAAAGGCATCTGCTGAGAATGGATATAATCCGCAAGCTCTGAAATCACTGCAAAAAATCTCTTGGACGTTGAATATCTGCAAAGCTTTTTCGAGAAGAGGGACAAAGTTTTATTTCTTCATACGGTTTCCATTATTATATATCCTCCATTGCAGAGTAGATTGCCTCCATGTCCCTTTCAACGGTCGGAAGAAAGCAAGCGGCTGCAACATGTGAATAGCATTGGGGTACACTGAGCGGCATTAATTGTGCCCCAGAGAGAATTTAGGGGATCAGTGGCGAAGCAAAAGTGGGGGAAGGTGTCACTCGCTGAGAACAGTCATCCACTAACTGAAACCTGCAATATCTTATGATAATGTAGGGAATAATAAAGATAGGCCTAATAGGCATAGCTTCGCCTGGTTTCAGTCTGCCCATAGCCACTGAGAAACAAAAGCGAGGGAAGAAAACTCAGAGTTCGTAGGAGCCTACGTTTATGTTGATGCTTCGCTCTGATTGGTCAACTTTGACCTGCTCCCATTTAAAAACTAAGAGCTTCCGGACAAAACGAAGGTCATTTTCGTGATCAGTGAAGCCTCCCGAACACCGCCATACCCACCGGGTCAGGTAATTCCGAACACCCTGTATAATCTGTATTTATACTTTTTACGTGGCATTTTGACTGACTAGATCGAGGGAGCATTCAAGCGTGGGGATCCATACGTTTTAATAGCCACGCCTATAATCCGCTACTTGTTGTGGTTAACTGAAGGAGTGGGGGTAAGGGATAGAAACAAGCGCTGGAGGGGTTCCGGACCATCAGTTGCCACAACTGTACCTGTTATCGATAATTAATTAAAGTTCTGTTATTTTATTTTACCAATTAATCTTGTGTCGCCTAAGTTCTTAAAGACGCCAGCCCCGAGCACTTACCTACATCCCATTTCGTACACTCATAAGGCACGTCCGAAATTGCATTATCGACAAACGTAACAACCCACAAAAGCACTTACGTGTAAAAACACTCGCCAAGTACAAAATTCAGTAAATTCTCCTCCTTACAGAAAGTACTACTATCACATTATAATGTCAATCACATGAGTTACTACATGTCTGCTCATTATACGATCTAGCACAAACTCATCATTTTAGTTGTATTTACCAAATTTCCTGTAACGTCTCGGCTACTCATTTGGGTTACTACTGCTTCTTATATTTAATTATAATTTTTACAGAGGATACCGTCGCATATAAACGAGAGCCTAGTTCGGGCCCCGATAGACTTCCATGGTAGAGAAAAAAAACCAATTACGATGTTCCCCACGTTGGGTCCTAAGTTTCTATTATTAAGGATGCTTAATATCAGCTTGGCGGGACCTTTCCGTTACTGGGGAAATGACTATGAAATTTCTACAAGAGATCGTCTATAAATATATTATATATTTCATTACGAAAACTGCGACTGGTTCTATTCATTACGCTAAGCAAATAACTAATTTATTCAACAATGCTCTTTTTTATAGTTAAAACATATGATGATGCCAAGATTACAGCATATACGTTGACCTTGTCCAGCACTTATTGGTAGATAGCAATAATTTTGAAAAATAATGTTTTCAGATCCTCTATGAAAAGGTCTCTACGAAAAAAGGCCCCGTCGCCTCCTAAGACCCCAGGAATACTTCGCGAGGTTAGCGAGGAACATGATGATCATCCTCCGCAAAAGGAGTCAACGCAAACTCCAAAAACAAAGTATTCGTCTGATGAGAGTTCCGAAGAGGAAGATACTCGGCATCTCGAGGGAAACGTTTATACTAAATCTGGAATAGAGGTAGGCTAATGAATATTAAATAATTATATAATATTCTAAAACTTATAAGGTTTTGGAGTTTAGGTCGCTGTGACTATTCAGCCCTTTAATGGACCCTGTACCATTCTTATGAGAAACTGGATTTTGGCGGATTTCGCTGATTCTATGATATTTTATAGTTCATGAATGATGAGTATATAATGAATGATCAGTATATTCATTACTAGTAGTGAAATTCGTCATTTGGTCGCACAAAGAACCCACGGAATAGCACACTTTTAATTTACTGGGTTTCTCAAAATATTACATTATGAATACTTCATATGACTGCTCAACTCATACCCTAATACTGTGTTACCACCTGTGAACGAGTAGTTACAATCCAACATCTCAATTATATTCCGTCCTGCCATAGATGTATCATGAGCGGAATACTATTCAGGTAGATGTACGCGAATGGGGGGGGGGGGGGTGATTTGGCACTGGCGCACAGACTAATTGGACACAAATGACTTTTTATTAATAGAATTAGGTACAAACGATATCTTATTACAGTACATTGTATCTAGTTTAACATTAGTTTACACTAGGCTTGGTTAGGTAAGGTTAGGATAGGGTGGAATGTTTAAAATTCGGAGACTTAATAAGTGAGTGGATGAGTATATTATAAGTGGATAAATATGAGTATATCTTCCGACTAAAGAGAGCTTTAAATGCTTGCCAAAGTTCGGTCAAATTACTTACAATATCGTTCGATTACTGATAGAAGATCGCTCAGGAGGTAGATTTTCACATTTGTGTCCAATTGGGTTTGTGTGATACTGGGCATCACCCTGCACAAACCCAATTTGACACAAATGAGATACCATACGAGTGATGATCTAATGGTCATTCGGACGTAGGTTATCCTGACTTGACTCTAAATTTTTAATAATACAAGCAATACGATGATAAATAATTTGTATGTAATTCTATTACACTTATTTAGGATTATGCTGAATGTATGTATATTGTGTAAAGTAATTCATATCTAATTCAGTCTGCACGCAACTGAGCTGGCTCCGTATCTATTAAAGATTCAGATACACGCATCAAATTTCGTCATTAAACTCAATTCTTGGCTCAGACAATTGTAAAGTTGCGTCGGAAGAGGAACGTGAACTCTGCCAACTGGTTTGAATTTAATGATGATGACACCCAATTTGGAATAATAAGTTGATTAGTTTGATGTATCTCTTTTGTTTATTCATTGTTTGTACAGTGATCTGTTCTTAGTGTAACTAACTCTATACCAAATTTTGAAAGATCCTCGTGGACGAACTTTTTAGGGAACAGGGGAGAGGGTAGTCCTCTGCATGCCATGCCTTAGACCCTTTCTTGGAATAAGGTCCTGTGTTTGAATTTGCCTTGAACAAAGGCCTTCGGTTTTCCGTTTACGCAATGGAGGAAAAAAAGGGCGATGGCTAGTTAGCGAAGACTTGCAGTCCTTTCAAGTCTCATAATATTGGTTGACATGCACCAGACATATCTGTCGAAGTACCTCGCTGTTCCAGACACCCTTACATATTAAAACTGAAGCTGTCTTTCCTCCAAGGCGCCATCAGGACCGAACAACAATATTATCTTAAATATCTTCACCATAGCGGGGCGGAATGTATTTGAGATATTCAGATTGTAATTGCATGTTTTAATGTGCGTAACGAATGTTATTTACAACTGTTAAAACTGGTGAAGCACCAGTTCCCTTCTATGAGGATTTTGGCTATTTTGTTCTAGAGTGAATCAGGGTTCGGAACGGTTGTGTTACAGTAATAATAAAACGTTATTTTGGGTTATCTTTTCTCATTTATTATAATTGAGGTATCTATTCTCCTCTCGCGCCTCTGTCGGGTATGTCGAAAAATCGGTGTCATCGATGTGTCGCGAATGGTTTGACGTTGCAGAAGCCAACAACTTCCGGCTACGGACGACTCGAATAGCAAAAGCGAACATTCTCTGCTGATCTCCATGGTAGTTAATGCTGCGCTACTGGATTGGTTGCTTTAATGGAAAAAGCAGAATCACAGAGTCTTCAACGGACGGTATGTGGTCCAAAAGAGAATGCTTCTCTCATGGATGAAAGATGCAGGATATAAGATCCTTCAGGATATAATA
The DNA here is from genome assembly GCA_030142595.1 of Trachelus iudaicus. Taxonomy (NCBI): domain Eukaryota; kingdom Metazoa; phylum Arthropoda; class Insecta; order Hymenoptera; family Cephidae; genus Trachelus; species Trachelus iudaicus. The sequence goes on along the minus strand of JARQTH010000072.1, from coordinate 112,010 downwards.
GCGGGTTGTTCAAGATAACATCGGAATCTCATTAAAGCATGCTGAATCCAAGAAAAACAGCAACATTGAAACACTGCTTATTCCCATGATCCTCCGATTCTGCTTGCGAGTTGCGGTATCCACCTGGTGGTGCGACAGTGAATTAGTGCTTGCTCGGGCTTCTCGCATATTTCTGCGTTCCTTAGGGATTTTTATCACAGATGGTAACACACAGTATTAGGCTAGGAGTTGAGCAATCATATAAAGTATTTATAATGAAATATTTTTAGCTGTCTAGTAAATGTTAAGATAATGCTATTTCATAGATTCGTTGTGCAACCAAATGACAATTTTCGTCACTAATAACGGGTAAAATGTCAATTTTTAGAGTTGTGACAAAGGTAATGGTATGTTTCGGAAAATAAAGAGACTAAAATAAATTATTCTCGCCCATCTGAAGTTTCGGGACACGTTCACATAATCTTCGTACAAAGTCACCGTGGGAGAGAGCGCATACATATAATTCAAGTGACATTGGGTACACTCCGAAATTCATTGCCAACACCGCGAGTATGGTTATGTCTCATTCTATTGCATACAGGTAAACAGGGACAAAACGATACTCCTAACACTGGCAGTGAATTTCGGAACATGATTTATTGTCTGCATGGGATTTCGGTACCATGTGTTTTACTCTAAACCTATGTTTTTAATGCTTTGCTGCGTCCAGTATGTAGTGGACATCCGCGAATGTCTATAGTCTCGTCGGGACCGTCGAGAAACAAACACAATGGAATATATCACAGCCCAACTTTAAGGCGAAAAGTTATTTATGCAACATGAAGTGGTTCAGTCTTCGTGTTATTTAAAGGTGGAATTGCAAAGTCCGAATAGCTCAGTTTTCTTGGGTAATCGACTCAGCTTGTTGCCTAGAATAAGTAACAACGAATCCGTACCTAAGGCAGGTTTAGTGCACTGTCGACGGAAAGTTTCCAAACACGAATATAAGTTGGGAAAAATTTAAATAAAACGGTTGAACAATTAATATACATTGTTTAAGGTTGTACAATGCACAGAGGAGCGGTGTATACGTTGTTTTATAGACAAATCTTAAATACAATTTAATTGAATGTTGTTTGAGAGAAACGCACGCAAAACGGTAATAATGCAGTTACAATGCCTTGTTCGGTAAGATTCTAACGGCAGTATATATTACACCGGATCTAATATTTTAAGGGTTAGAACCAGTGTAGCAACATGGTTTCCAAACTTTCATGCATAACACTCAGACGGATTCCGAGCAAACGTTCCATGATTTTGGCTGTTCATAGATTTCTTGAAATTTGAAAAGTGCATCTTGGTTACGATAGATGTATAGTCATATTTTACTGATGCTCTTCTACTGATGAATGCGTGCAGTTAACGCTGGGTTAGTGATTACAAACTCGTTTTATCATGAATGAAATAGGTAATTCGATGAAATGAAGGATGTTTTGCGTGACAGATTATCATTCTGTGCAATACATTTAAATAATATTAATTAGACAATGATTTTAGGCTACGTAATGTAGATAATTAAAATCATCATATGATTTCATTCGCCTCGTTGTTAATGACATAATGAAATCTATAATAAATAATTAAACAATTAATTATGCCCTTACAGATTTCAAGAAAAAGTGCAGGAAACGTAAAACGAACGAAAGAAGAAATACAAGCTGATTCTGAGCCGGAAGACGAATTCGGTTACACGGCGAGTGAGTATACGAAAAATTAGCACAATTAATAATCGTGCTTTTGATATTACCATTTGAAATATACTCTTAATACTATTGTTTTTGTCATCGATATTACCATTATAGCAAAATGTACTGTGAATGGAGTTAGAAATATTTTTAAAATAAGTTAGAGCGCCTGCAGAACTGATAAGATTGAAAGATAGATACTTTCGAACACTGATATGAGTTCATATAGTATAGAATACGTACCTATGAAACTCATTTAAGAGTACGAAACATTGAGAGTGGAGAAAATGTCATTCTATAACTTTTATGGCAAAGTTTGCCATATTTCCACGTAGATATACTATATTTCACACGTTGAGAGCTCAGCGTGTCCGATCTTTCTGTGTTTTACTATTTCTTCTAAGACGACCAGCCCGATGGATAACATCGCACATTTCGACTGAAAAGATCGAGGTTTGCGTGAATTTCTCCCGGTAACATTCACCAGTCTGTTTTCTGACAAAAACCTAAGTGAATTTCATATAATACGGACTTCGCCCAAGACTGTTCGGTGTCGGTGTCTAAATTTTCCAGCCCACATACTCTTGTCTAGATAATTAAGAAGAGACTGCCGGTAGTTACTCCAATAATGGAGATAATAGCCGAGTATCCGGAATTATTATTATTATTACTACGTCTTTTCGCACATTTTGTTCTTATAAAGTCTATCTTATAATTTAATCAATATGTTCTTTGCAGTCCTACTTTGTCACTTAATTGCATGATTTTCTATAACAGATAATTGTTCAATATCGCTTAATTATATGTTTATATTGCAAAACTAAACATGTTTAAATAATTTTTGTGGAATTCATTTTTTTTATTTTTAATTAACAATTTTTCTTCTATATTGCATATCATTTTCATTATTTATATTTCATGAATTATCATGTGTAGAACTTATTTATCAATGTTAATATTGGCGAAAATGATGATTTAATAGTTTATCGCACTCTCTCCTGATATTTTTCTTTCTTCCAAAAAAGTGTATTTCTTTCTACATATGAGAATAAGACATTTTATAAATTAACATATATGACATGGAAATTGAGTTCGAGAAATTTCAATAAAGAAAAAATATTTATATATTTTTCAAAATAGTATATTACAACCCTAGGCCAGAAAGTTGGATTTCCTGGCGTAAGTGATATAAAGCCTCGGCTTCGCCTCGGCCTTTATATCACTTACGCCAGGGCATTCAACTTTTTGGCCATGGGTCGTATACTATTCTATTTCTTGATCCCCACCCGAAAGTACGTTAATAAATTATTGTTAGTTTATATAAATTAAAAGCAATATGTGTTTACTATTCGTACCCGGATCGAAAAAATGAATTTTAAATTAGTTTACATCAATTGTTTTAAAAGTCAGGTAAGTTCATGCAAGTTAATTTTTTCGATTCGGTATACTTTTACGGATTATGTTAGAACATTTTCCCGGTTATCTCACGAAGTGGAATACACTCCGAGGCGAAGCCGAGGTTCTTGCAGGGCGGGGGAGTGCGAGGGCGGTGGCCCGCCCGACTTTTGCAAACACGAGGCGAAGCCGAGGTTCTTGCTGGTCGGGGCAGGCATTAAAACACATATAAAATAACATGCAAGAATTAAATGACTAAAAAAAAGATTTGAAAGTCAAAAATTGAAAATTGTTGAATTTGATATATTGTTTCGTATATTTTTTACGTAACTACGTTATCTATTATATTTTTATTATTTATTAATAACAACAAAATCATCAGACGTGCATTATTCATCAGACATTACAAATGTAAGGTTACGAACAGTTGAGTAAAAACATAGGTGCTTTACGATTGAACAGTCACTTATTTGCATTTGTTTATATGCAGAATGAAAATTCAAACAGGCTACAAAACTCGCTCTTCCCGGACTCAAATGCGGCCGGGAAGACAGTACTTTCGGCATGGGGAGCAAGAAAACATATTTTAATATCTGAGAAAATTTCAAACTCTGTCATACTCTATCCAAACAGAAATTAGATTTGGTATACTTGACATACTATTAGAACCTGATTAGGTATCAATAGTGGGCGCAAGCATACTCAACGTCACTCTATGAGAATTTTGTTTAATATCATCTTTATTAGGATCGTATATGTTTTGCATTATTCGTAATAATACGGGAAAAATGAATTTGACTACATTCATATACAATATGTCCCATCCCAAGTAGGACATCTGGAGTTGCCGCGATCGAAAATGAGTAATAATAATCGCATCTGCCGAACGAATTATTCTTCTGTATGGTAAGAAGTTTTAACTCGTTTTCCATCGTGGCAACTTCAGGTGTCCTACTTGGGTTGGGACATACGGTATAAGACCATCAAATCACGACCTATAACTACAGTCCACTCGCTCTATCTCAACGCTCTCTAGTAGCACATTTCTCCTCGATTCTCTTTCAAAGAAAAACCCAGGAGGGGAACGCGAGTTATCATGACTACAGGAGCCTTACCGACAAGATACAGAGACACCGGACACGGGAAACCGAGGTGTCTTCATACAGAACGATCGAGAGGAACCCAGTGAGCATTGCTCTAAGCACGCCTCTAGCGGCAACTGAGACCACGGCAACCGGGAAATTACAAACTATATATATTTGGCGAATAGCTGAAACAGATATAATTGAGAAAAAAAACCAAATTAAGATAGAAGATTTTCATACGAAATAAACAGTTTCTTTCTTATATCCTTAGAGGCTCTTCAGTTTTTTTTTTTTTTTTTTTTTTTATTAACGGAACCTCCTTGCTCTCGCTCCGAACCTTCGACAGCGGCAGAACTTCCTTGCTCGCTTTGAACCCTTTGTAGCAGCAGAACTATCTCGCTCGCTCCGAACCTCGGCAACGACAGAACTTCCTTGTTCTCGATCTACCTCTCACGTTGGTATTACTCTGGCCTTCCGAAGGTAGCCCTTCCCCCTGTGGTATTAAGATCATAACGATTCATTACTGGAAAGGAAAGAACGCTATACGATACCTGGTAAAGAATGGCAGTATTAAAAAAGGGGGAACGGGTTTCTAAATGTACACACCTCAACGCTAAAAATAACAACAAAAATTTATTACAATAGTAATACGATGACTTTTAATGCATAAGAATTATACACAAGTTCAACAAGAATTTTTATTTAGATGATGCTAGCGCCACTCCACATTCCGTGATATTTTTCCTTCCTAGGTGTAAGAATTATAAAGAGGAGGAAGAATCGCTCTGACAACAAGAACCTCAGTGTACCATTCTAGGGTAAAATATAACAGCTGTAAAATTTGGTTAAACTTCACAGTAGCATCACCTCTAAAGGATAAGACAAAATCAAAATTTTCGATAAATATTTTTTTTTCCTAACATTTCAGTCAACTTAATTTTTTCGAAGATATGTTTCATTACTTACGTCTAAATAAATATTAAACGAATTATATGGATATGAAATATATCCATCAAAAGGGGATGTCATGTTTCCGGCTAAAAATATGATCTACTGAAGATTGCAGTTACCAGAGATTAACTATGTAGATAGATTCTGAGAAATTACTTCCTTTAAACCTAATTTATGGGCAAGACTTCAATGAGATATCTGCACAGTGATTGCTTCAAGTACAAAGCATCAGCCAACTGGACGCAATATTGATACTTTTTTAATCTACTTTACTCACTCCTTTTTTAATTTTTCATCACGTACAAAATATGTAAGAAAATATTGCAATTCAAAAAAAAATCAACTCTCAGATTTTGATGGAAATATATGTTTTGAGGGTCCTAGGTTCCAAAAAAAAGCATTCACTCATTCCTGTCTGTCTGTGGTAAATTCTCTCCGAAAACACATTAACTTTCCAAAGAGGCTACGAATCGCAATAAAATTTTTGTGTGTCTTCTGTGTATAAAATTTAGTTTTGATATTGTAATTGACACTAAAACACCAATCCGTTCTGGCACTTTGACTAAAATGTGTAAAATAAAAAAAAATTTCTATCGATAATCTGATTAAAAAATTACTATTCTCTAGCCTGCAGTGTACAGACCTTTTTTTTACCAGTTTTATGAGAGCCAATAGAAAAGTGTCCTCAGTATATGTCAACATCTGTACGTAGATACAATAGATACAACTTGATAAAAAACTGACTAAACTAAAAGAATTCTCTATTTCAACTCTACATCATTCAATTCTTAACATCAAGTAATTTTACAACCGTAACGTGATGCCAGTAACAATCGTGATGAGAAAGTCACGTGTTGCGATCACGCCAGTATCAGCTTTTTTTTTTTTTATAATCGCTCTAGTATACAACTTTTGATCTTTCAGAGAGTTTATTGACCTAAATGCAAAATATTGGTCTAAAGCGAGAATTGACTATCATTTATTAAAGTTTGAATGTAATTCCCAATAAATTTATCCGATTAAACGAACTTACCTGTTGTGAAGTTCTATCGTAATTATATCTGATGTTTCATTCGAGAGATTACATAGGTAATATCGTCTACTTCATGCCCAATAACACGACTATTCAAAGTTAATAAAACAAATGGAACGACGGACCAGGACCTCCCGTTCCACCGTTCCCTGCATCAACCTCATAATGTTTATAGACTATTACTTTTTCATCAGCCAGAATAAAAGACAAAATATGGAATATTTTCTATTTGAGGACGGGGCGTAATCTCTCGAACGAGACATCAGATATAATTACGGTAGAACTTCACAACAGGTAAGTTGGTTTAATTGGTTAATTATATCATTGTCTCGTTCTCGAGATTACATGGATAGATGAAGTTTCCTTAATCGACCACAGTAGCTGCAAAATTGCTTCTCTCCGACTCTATTGTCAGTGGTAAAATCTTGTGAATTGATCGTCTGGTATCATTATCTCGAAACCATCTCTTGTACGTCTTATGCTATCAATCTTTATGAGCGCTAACGTCTGCATTCTATGCGCTGTACCCGAGTGATATCAGGGTGACAAGTTTCTTGGAGATTTTTTGATGGTTTGAATCCTCTACTCGACTCTAGTCGCGAATAAATCTTTTGACGGACAACCGAATTCACTAAAAATTCTTTCGAAAGCAAAGTTCGCTAATTCCCATTCCGTATCTACGTTTAGGCTTCTAGATTCTCGATCTACATTCTCATTATTTGATGACCTGATATAAGATGCGAAAACTCTAATCTTTCGTCTCTCGAACCATTTCCACATATCCTTTGCTAGATTGACTAACCCAGGGTACTGAACTCTTCCCATATGATTTATGTATGAAATCGCGGTTTTGTTGTCTACCCGTAGTAGAACTTGAACTCCGCGCAAATTAAGCGCATACATCGCAGAGCTATGAATGCCTCTGTAGGCACAAGATAATTGATGTGCCGATTTCTTTCGCTATCCTTCCAAAACCCGTGAGCCCCTTACCATTGCAATGGGCTCCCCAGCCTCTCAAAGACGCATCTGAAAAAATTTCACGAACGTACTCGGGACTAGTAATCGATCTGCTTGAAGATTGCAATTTTACTTCCCATCAATGGAATTCTTCGCGAAGCGAGATTGGTATATGCTGTAACGAAAGATCTTAACGCGAAAAATATAGAGGGAAGTACGCCAAAATGTTTCACGATCTTTCGCTAACCAACGACGCGATACTCTTTCCGAGTTCCCGGGACTATGCGATACGAAATATCCTGGATTCTGTAAAATGCCAGATGGGCGCCAGGCACACCGTTGTGCCACGGTAACTATAACGAAACTCCCCGGGAAATGCGAAAAGAGGTCCGACTAGCAGGAACAAACGGAAAGATAGAGTAGAGGGGCTGGGTCGCATGGAAGATGAGGCGATTAAAAGATTGAGAACTCTCGAGTATAATAATTAACAATTGGCCCTTTATTTGGGACTTCTTATAACAAAATAAAATAATAACAAATAACAGCGAAATAAATCAGTTCGGGAGCAAGTCACGCTATACGAAGTTCACGATAGGACGCGCGATTGTACGGTACTCGATACAATTCGATTCTGCACGCCAAATGCTTTGCCGTCGATATTATTCGGCTCGTATCAAGGTCGAGAACAGTTACGCCCTTCAAAGGACGTTGCTAACGCACGAATCCGACGAGTAACGGTACGAATCGGCTCGAGTGGCGGACTAGAAGATCTAAATTCCCTTATAGTATCCCTCGGGACGAAATCAGGGCTGAACAGGATAGTACGATATAAATTATATAAATTATGCAAAACAGAAATAATCGTTGGGCCGATAAATACTACGAACAAATGACCTCTCACATTAACTTCAACAGCAATTCGTACGGAGCTACAATACAACGATACGATCACGGGAAGCGTGATTCGTATGTTCTCTAGGTTTCTCCAGGGTCACCGAGAGTAACACAATATGGAAAATCTATGGTATACAATAGACTAGAATTAATCCTAAGTTCAACGGTAGGCACGGAATCTTTTCCTTCTGGACGTTACGCGATCGTCTCCTGGGCCTAAACCGGGAGGAAAGTATCAACGGGATAAAAAGTTCGCAATTAAACGGGAATTGCTTCTACGGAAAAGATTTGGTCCACTCGGCGACGAGACGCTTACCGTGAACGATACGATTTTTCTGCTGCGATACAGTCTTCCGTTACGGTACAACAATTTCGGACAACACACCGGCCAAGACGGCAAACTACTAGAGAATGACGATCCAGGGAGGTTCTTCGGGACTCGGGGCCAGCGCTAGCTCCATCATCCCCGCCGGGCCTTCCTGGGCCAATCGTCGACGTCGAAAGTAATCGCCAATCGTAGGTCCTCGCGCTAATTTATGAACATGTCACCGGACTCAAATTTCTCTTTACATCGTTACATCGATAATTCTAACAACTCAACCCTACGAGAAGGACGCGGAACGATATATAGTCTATAACCGGAGCCTCCGTGTAAACGATACAATTATATATTCTGGAGGACGGTTCCGCTAATTAATTCTTAATCCTAGTCCTCGCGACGGATCCTGTTCGCGGGACTCGGGA
>JARQTH010000072.1:90553-103127 GCA_030142595.1 Trachelus iudaicus | reverse complement strand
GGGAAATATAAAGTTGAATATCGCTCCGCTTATACGTTCCGCGATACGTATCCCGTTGCATTGTAGAATGGCCTTTAAGGCCGGGTGAGATACCGATGCCCCGTTGGAGATGGGCAAAGGGCTGTAGAGCGGGCGAAGATAAGGTTTTGATACGGTTAAGGGCAGGAGAGGAACCTCCTGCCCGAGTTAAAGTCGTGTTGCCTAGATGTCGCCCTTTGCCCTGGGGAAGCAGCCGTGGAGGATATACACAAGTTACGTACTGATTTTTTGAAATACTCAGAAATATTCTGCGTCCTGGTACTTTTGGCGGACCCTGTGTGTGTGAAAATATAGACTTCAGTGCTTAGAGCTTCTATGTCCCGTTGAGCAACAAAAACTTGTGATATCCCCCAAGAAAGGGAGGGGGGGCACACTGGTACACAGACTAATTGGACACAAATGACTTTTTACTACAAACTCTGTCCAGTTTTAAATAGGGGGAATAGAATTAGGTACGAACGATGTCTTATTATAATATATTGTATGCAATTTTACATTAGTTTACGTTAGATTTGGTTAGGTAAGGTTAGGACAGGGTAAATTGTTCAAATTCAGAAGACTGGGTAGGTTAGTGGATAAGTATATCGTCGAAGTACATCGAAGAGAGTATTAAATGTTTGAAAAGATTCCGCCAGATAAAGATGACTTACAATATAGTTGAATTATTGATGGATGTCGCTCAGGAGACAGAAATTCGCATTGTGTCCAATTGGGTTTGTGTGCAACTGGGCATCACCCCAAAAAAAAGACTTCTGTAAAAAACTATGCCAAGTATAGGTGTGCTGTGAATTTCTCTAACAAAAAGTATTGAAATTATAATAGTAAGGACAAATACATAAGTTACTAGATGTTTGCCTATTATAGGATTTAACACTGGCCCATCATTTTAATTGTATTTTCAAAATTTTCTATAACGATTTCGCTACTCTTTTACATTACTACTGCTTCCTGTATTTCATTATGATTTAATGATCATTTAATAAGTATTAAAACTTTAGGTGATTCCTTATCAAGTACTACTTCGCGGGTCCGTGCCAGAATTCCAGAATACTTGCTTTGAACGTACTAATAATATTCTAATACTATATGTTTGTTATTAAGCTTTTACATTTGTTATTTTTGACGAGTCATTGTTAATATGCTCTGTATAGAAAGTCGATACTAGTTTTGAGTTTGATGACTGGCATAATGAACGCAAATTTATATCAAGAAATGTATGGACAAGAAACTAAAATGAAACTACCATGCCCAGCGTTGATGCGGATCTGCTAAAGTATGTGAAAATTATGAAGATTCCACATTTTCGCGGAGTCTTTATACGGAACGCTATGCTGAAAGATCGATCTCGACGTCCGAGATAGTCCAGAAACACATTGGGTCGTGTACAAGAGTCATTTATTTATTTATTTTGATAGTTTTGGCAATCTTGAACCATCGCTAGATGTTATCGGATACATCGGCGTTGGCAGTGTAAAGTACAATTACGAGCGACATCAGGAGTACGATACTTTCGCATGTGGACACTTATGTTTAAAGTTCCTGTGTGGACAATTAAATCGTAAAAATAATTATCATCTATATAAACTTACTATGTAATTTCCCAAGGTCAGTTGAGCGTTTGCAATCATGGAGGATTCATTCACGTTAACTTTATCACACACCTCCTCTATACTGGAAGCTGAATACTTCCCTCTTATAGAGCTTTCCCCGTATAAAAATTACGCTTGGGACTCATCAAGTTGCTGACCTTTGATTTGATTCCTAACGTCGACGCTGATCACAACAACCTGTACGTGGGGGATGAAGTTATCACTATACATACTGGTAGCTATTCACATTAAACGTAACAATAATACGTTGTACAGCGAAATTAAGTGCAACCGTGATGTCAACTTTCTACCTGATGATTTTATAGGCCGCTTGTCGGGTTTCATTTAGTGCGTTCTGAAAGTCAACGAATTATACAGATCCGAAGTACCAGTAACTATTCTCAATGTGAACGCTCTACGAGTCGAATACAACGTCACGACGGGCGCTTACATAAACGAATGTAAAGTGCATACCATACACGAATCCTTTCCAGTCGTGCCACCTGGATACAAGATCATAGAGGTGCTATCGGACGTCATTTATCTACCGATCGCCACTAATTGTAAGTATAAGAGAGCAAAAGAAAAGGGGATATGGAAAAAGGAGGAAAACTCAGTTACGCGAAATGTACTCACACAAAATTCTGGGAATGCTCGATATAATACAAATAGAGCACTTTCACTAATTCGGAAAATCGCACACTCTGGCTATGATCGCCTAGCTCGAAGTGAAGTGGTCCTCACGGTTTCCGATATTCATTTCCTTTGGCGGGTCTCCATGGCCTGGAGAATTGTTCGGACTGCTGGGCTGAGAGGGCTACGTACTTCAGCATTGATCCAGAGTTCGGGCCAGGCAGGAGGTCCCTCGTTACCGCTCGTCGAGGGCGGACCCCGGAGATGCCAATCTCCTCGAGGGAGATATTCTCCTTCGCAGCCACCAACACCTATGCGTACGTGCCGTTCCTCTCCTGCGGTAGGGTAATCATCACCGTTGCTGATCGGGGGGACGCGGCGCGCTGACGACCTTGCGTGATCCCGCGCCCGCCTTGATCCGCCCCCACCGCTACCCTCCGGAGCTGCAGCCCGCATAAGAGGGCGCGGTTTTCTAGCCTTCTGCGGTACCACAACCTCCTTCTTCTTTGTCGCCTTTTTTCCCTTGGGGGGGGGGGGGCAACCCACCACTCTTCCTAACGCGGAGGGGGGGGGGGGGCTCTACAGCCCTGGCTAGGGGTCGGACGACGCCGTCTGTCCCCCTTAGGGGCTCAGCCGACATCACCGCCCCCACCATTTTCCTTCTGAGAGCCCTGAACCTCTCGTGGATGATCCTCTTGATCCTCCTGAGGAGGTCCTTCTTGTGGCACCGAACAAACTCTTCCTTCAGGTTCCTCCTCGAGGTCTCCCATGGTTAGCATGCCCCCAGGAGTGGTTCGCATTGCGAGCGGGGCGGATTCCTCCACCTCGTGATCCTCCTCCAGACCGACGAAAACCCGCTTCGGGGCTGTCGGAGTTGAAGGTCTGCCTGGGCAGAGCCGCCTTACCCAGGTAAGCCTAAATACTCCGGAGTTTCGGCAGGTGCCACCGGAGGAACCATTCGCGACTGCGCCATTTTCACTTCCAGGCAGCCATGTGCCCCTCGGCACGGTGTCTCAACACCTTGCATTTGAAAGGTGAACCTAACTTAGCTTAACCTAATCTAACATAACCTAACCTAATTTACTTTAAAGGCCCATGGTATATTGATATACGATGGTACGGCATCCGCTGGTGGGGTAGAAATCTGTGCGCAAGTGGGTCGTGGGCATTTAGGTCAACGAAGATTTCAATCCATACGCAAGTAGTCCGTGGGCAAGTGGGCCATGGGCATCTGGGTCAACGGAGATTTCAATCCATGCGCAAATGGTCCGTGGACAAGCGGTCCGTGTGCATCTGGTTCCGTGGGCAAGTGGTCTTTGCGCATCTTGGTCCCTTCCGGCAAGGCTCTGGCGCCTTTCCTTGCTACGCCGTCTTCAGCCCTCTACCCTTCATCCATGTATCTGCATTCCAGGCGGGTGAAGGCCAATTCTTATTCCACTGGAAACTGACGAGTTGGTATGTTCTGGGAGTTGAGATGGAACGGCCTGAACGCTGCCAAAACGGGAACTCTGACGGAACCTATCAGAACGAATGCTAGCATAACGGATCATATCAATTTTTGGAGTCGCGTATAACCGAGAAACAACAGGAAACGACGATTTCTAAGGATCGCGTAAAATCGACAAAAGCAATTGGATGCATGAACGAGAGCAGAGAGTACCGGAGACCACGGCCACCACTCAAGCTGTAGGTTACGGTAGAGAGGGTCGAAGTAAGCGTCAAGCAAACAGTCGAGAAGGCAGAGAGCAAGCGAACTGGAATATAAGATAATGAATCGGAAGCTAGAAAACCGGAACCCCTTTACCAATTAATAAATTGGGTGGCCTTGCTGGAGCTGGTTTAGCGAATCCGTAAAGGCGGAGAACTTTATTCATATCATCCTTAAGGGGGGGGGGGGGGGGTACAGCCACACTACACAACATTGCATCTCATAAACACACGGTCAGAAATGAAAATCAGTAGAATTTTCTTAGCTTTAAGAGAGCCAACGTGAGAATTACACGACCGAGAACTTCCAGGTCTGCAAACTTGAGACACCTCGTTGACGTCCCAAGGCAGATTGCTTTGCAAATAGCTAATTCGAGAACAAATCATTCTGACTGGTCGAAATCCCTTTAACCGCTGACTACTATCCCCTTCCTCGAGTCGTCCCTTGAAACTGTATCGAGAATGTCTCTTAAATCAGTAACGTAGCAATTCGGGAGATCCTCCAGGACCGCTTTTCTTGAGCATATGTTGAAAGCAGGCTTCAGCATCGTCAACTCCAGCTAGTGAGTTTTACCCCTGCCCTTAACCGTATCTAAATCTCTACTGCCCCTTTCTAGCCTCTATCAGTTGGGGAATTGTATCCGGACTTCTGTTAGTTCGTGTGGACGTCCCCTGAAGTGCTCTCCTCTTCCAGGCAACTCGTTTCGGAAGCATTGGCGTAATTGTATAAATTTATCCGAGAGCGTAGTTTCTGAACAGGGTGGCGATTCAAAGGGGGTAAAATAGTGTGAACTTTATCCGAAACTATAGCTAGACTTATCTCGTGACAGTGAACTGAAAAATCATTTCACAAATGATAACAGATACAAAACGTTGTGTGATTCCAATAAAAGTAAAATTGTCTGTATGATTTTCATTCAATGAAATAAAATTTAGTTGGTACACATATTACAATCCAAGTTATATTATAATAATATAAAACAACATTTTGTAGAAAAGTGTAGTAATTATCTTTTAACTCGCGGTTAAATCCGACTGCAATAAACCACAATGTCGTGGTGACTGTAGGTTAAAAATTTTAACAATTTTTATCGGTTACTCATCTACCTTTATTTATAATTTACTTGCTTCTGTCTATAAGGAAATATAGAGGTTGTCCCACTCTAAATTTTACACCGAAATACCTCCAAAACAAGGAGTTTTTAAGAAATATTTTGTATACAGAAGTTGTAGGGTTTCAACGGGGCTAGCAAAAGGTTTTACCGAATTTTCGGTCTGGGGCCCATATTGAGCCCAAGCAGGACCCAACTCGATTCTTCTAAATAACTACCCCCCATTTGAGTTTTGTATTCTTTTACGTACGCTAAAACATAAGAACATTTTTTTTAGACCATTTCTCACATAGAACACAATAGGTACAAAAAGCTCCGAAGTTCGTTGATCACTTTCCTTCGATATAATTCTTCACATTTTGTTCTTAATTCGTTTCGCAGATATCTCACAGCCTTCTGCGCTTACATTAAATCCAAAAACTAATGTAGGCCTGAAACCCAATTCGGGCCCAATTAAAATTTACGTATTTTAGCGTAGAATACAAAACCATAATCAACAACGGGGGTTGTCATTCAGAACGGAGCAAATATTCAGTCAGACCTTCTGCTAGCGCCCTCGAAACTCTATACATTTCGTGTGAAAAAATGTTTTTAAAAACTTTTTGTTTCCGAGGTATTTCAAGGTAAAAATTAAAGTATATACCCTGTAGACACTGTATACAGCGAGTGTCGTAATGCGACAGTAACAACGTCACAATTAGACCTATACTAGTAAAAGAAATTAATCCTTTCAGCGGCAGGAAAATCTCCATGACCGTATTAATCAGGGAAAAATGAAAATGCTGTTAAATGTTTATGAAAGTTAATACATGGGAGTTTTTCGGTTCGCTATATACGAAAATGGAATAAAATTAATAAAGTTCAAAATACTGGATCCAATATGGTCATCCAAAATTGAGGAAAAATGTTAAAAAAAGAAAATTTGTAGAACATAGTCACACATAAGTTCCAGAGCCATTACAAAATCTTATTCACAGGAAACTAGGATTCTTTAGAGCGCAATTTAAATTTTAAAGTTTGTATTCACCGACTCAAAAAAATGATACAATTTTGTTTCATAGAAATTCGCGAATATATTTAATTTTTCACCATTTTTAATTTTACAAGTTTTATCTCCAATTCATATTCAGCGAACCGGAAAACTCGTAAGCATCAAATTTCATGAAATTCTTACCAATTGGAGGAAAAATAAATAATGTGCGTCATATCACGTTTATTGTTGCTTTTGGCGCATCGTTTTTTCACGTCCTATGGCGTCAATGCTGCCGAACGCGTAAATGACTTCATGCAGATCTTGTGTATCTCAGAAATTGAATAAAATAATTTAACTAAACATTTATATATAAATTTTAATTTGCAGAAAAAATAAAGAAGAGGTATAATAATTTGGGGCATACTGTCCTTATGGTCAAGTTGGAAAAGGATAGAAGGGGCTTGGGTATTTCTTTAGCCGGCCACAAAGACAGGAATAGAATGGCTGTTTTCGTCTGTGGCCTTAATCCTAAAGGAGTGGCGCATAAAACAGGTGGCCTTCACATTGGTGACGAAATATTGGAGGTTGGTGTTCTATCTTATACGCTTTATATTTCATATTTATAAAACTATTTCCATTTGACCGTTCACCTTTATTTTTATTATGTAGTATAACATCGCAATGACGTTTCCATACTTTCGATACAGTAGGAAATGAGAAACCAAGTAAAGCCACAATACCCAGTTTTAGTTAGCCTCTTTAGGGTCAAACTTTTCCTAATTTTATCTAAGTGATGCCCAGTTGCGCACAAACCGAATTGGACACAAATACGAATTTTTGCCTTCTGAGCGATCTTCCATCAGTAATTCAACGATATTGTAAGTTATCTTTCTCTGATGGAATCTTTTCAAACATTTAATGCTCTGTTCGGTCGGATAATATATACTTATCCACTAACCTACCCAGTTTCCGAAATTTGAACATTCCGCCCTGTCCTAAACTTACGTAACAAAACTTAACGTAAACTAATGTTAAACCACATATCATATGCTATAATAAGATGTCGTTTGTACCTAATTGGGTTCCATCTATTTAAAAGTAGGCAGAATTTGCAGTAAAAAGTAATTTGTGTCAAATTGGTCTGTGCGCCAGTGGATCCCCCTCATTTTATCTGAGAGAATAACTGTAAAATACCAGTATAAATATTGCATTGAGGGTGGCGATAATTATATTCTGAAGTCTGGCTGCTGAATAATTGAAATTATAAGGGAAGTCAACAGATCTGAGTCTTTCCTGGCAGAATAATAAAATTGATTTTAAACAACGTCATCTTCATAGGGTATTAAATAGAATAGGAATCAGATTAAGAATTCACTTTGCAAATAAAAGATTACGGATCAGAATAATATGAATCCAATATTTGCATTATAAATAGAATTAAATATCACTTAACTTCTGCATAATAACGTCGATTTAAAATAAACTACTACGAACATACGAATATGGGAGATACGTGGATTATTTTTAAATAACTTTAACACAATACACTTGTTTAAGTCTACAAATTTATTGCACTTTTTATATAAATTGCAACGTTTATCTTTTTCTTAACTCGACACCAATAGCGAAAAATCCGAGAACGATCTATTTTCGAGAACTAACTGCCGTTATCTTCGGCCATTCACCCTTCGCTGAAGCATCCGCAAGCCAGGCGGGCGCCAACCAATTCTTTTTTTACCGGGAACTGACGAGCCGGTAGGAACTGGGAGTTGGGGTGAAATACACCCAACTCCACCAATACGAGAGCTCTAACAGAACCTATCGGAAAAGAAGATAAATTAATTGATCCTGTCGATTTTTTGGGACGCGTAAAATTGAAAAATGCAACTGTAGGTGCAGATCTTTGGGATCGGTTAAAATCAGAAAATGCAGCTGGATCCACAAGGGTCGGCTTAAGCGTCAGACAAATAGTGCGAGAGACAGACAGCAACGAATCGAGAACGTAACAGAACGAATCTGAACTATCAAATCGAAATCCCTTCACCAATTAATAAATTCGGAGTCCTCACTGGAGCTGGTGCAGCTAATCCGTAAAGACCCAGAACGGTATCCACAGGGCACAGCAGTACACCTCCGGAACACTCATAGGAAATTCATAGAATCTCCTGGATATCGCGAGAGCAACGCAAGAACTACACGAACGAGAACTTGCTATACCGTATCGAAACACAGATAGAAAAACTATCAGCAGATGACACAGGAGCGCGAGTAAGCTCGTGACACCTCGGTCGGTATCCCAAGACAGACTGCTTTGACAATAGCCAACTTCGAAAACTAATCGTTCTGATTCGTCGAGATCCTTATAACCAATAACTCTTCCTTTCTCTCGAGTTTTCCCTTTAAACCAAATCGAGAGCGTTCCTTAACGAATCGGTACGTAACTTCTTGGAGATCCTCCACGGCCGCTTCCCCAGGGCATCAGGCGACAGCTGGGTACCACATTCTTGACTCGGGCAGGAGGTTCCTCTCCTGCCCTTAGCCAAAACTAATTTGCTAAGTTCAAGTTTCAAGTTTTTTTACGTCAATTCGTGTGGCACTCAAACATCGAACTTTTTTCTGAATCCAGCTTTATATAGATCGTTCAAAACTATTTTGTGGTCGATCTTTAGCTCCTGGGCGATGATACGACTGCTAACATGCCGGTATACTTCGATCATTTCTATGATTTTACCGACATTTTCGACGACGGGCCTACCTGTGCGAGGTGCATCTTTAACATCGAAAATACCGGAACGGTATCGACGAAACCAAAATTGCGCGTAATTGGCTGTGACAGTATCGGGCCCATAAACACCATTCATACTTTCAGCCTCTTGGCTTGCACTTTAGAGTTTATCAAAGCAAAATTCTAAAATATACTCAATTTTCTCTTTATTAAATTCCATCTTTTATACCTTATAATTAAATAATTAAACGAACTTACCTGTAAGTGAAGATCTATCATAATTGTATGAAGCGCATCTTCCGAAAGATCAATCGTAGTACTTCTACTTTACACCCTTGTCACCACAGTCTTTAAAGCTATAGTACTAGCTTTTTCCACCGTACGCGTAACCGCTGTTCCCGTCAGCTCTCATTTCTTTAAAGCACTCCCGTAACTAATTAAGGGTATCTACCAGTGTTAGATGAGGGGGAAAATACTTTCTATCAATATTTATTTTTTTTTTGTTGGGTGGGACCGATCTTTCGGAAGATACACTTCATACAATTATAATAGATCTTCACTTACATGTAAGTTCGTTTAATCATTTAATTATAAGGTATAAAAGATATGGCCAGTGCCATCCGTCATGTGAAAAAGTAGATGGACGTGCGAAGACGACGACGATGGACCCGAAATAAAATCATCTCGCTCGCCATCTCAATACTCCATTATCTGGTACATTAATCTCATTGATTTGTATAGCAGTCAATTTAGAACCCTCGATTCCTATAATGAATGTATCAATAACTTTTTTTTAGATATAGCAGTTCATAAGTTATTTCAGTCGAAACACAGGCACAAGAGATGCTTCGAGTAAAGAGTCTCGGCGGGCCGTGCCCTAAACGGCGGGTCGCCTGTGCTTGGCATGAGACTCGATCGTGGCTTTTGATTACTGTAAAATGAGGAATTGGTGTAAGGTTTATTCAAATCAAAAGATCCGGGGTTCCCTTTGAACTAATATGAATATATCATGATATATACTGATAAAGGAACAAGTTGTAAAAATGCCGGATGGTCTTACAAGCTAGGATTATAAAAGAAGATATCGCAATGCCGTACTCGCTCTCACTCTCACTCATTCGTACACACAGGTAGGTACGCTATCGGAGTTTAACTGCAGATACCGTCACTTTCTCGATGTTCGCACTTTGTCCTAATCACAGCAATCAATCCATCAATCTTTTATGATAACACTTAAACTGCACGACAATATTGTTCGTGGCGGAAATCAATGATACGACTTTATCAACTTATAAACGTAATACGTAACAGAACTTCTGTGAGAATTATAGCCGCCGCACGATTGAATTTTGAAGAGCTACTCTAGCCTGAACTACATGTTCTGGTGTATATTCCATCCTAATTTCTGTCGAAAATTGGCCAAATCTTATGAATTCAGCGGTTTTACTCGTACACGTGAATCCTGGAATTTTTGGCTCGCACGTTCTGGGCATGTTCGCGGTGCAATAAGACCAGAAGGTAGCTTCTTGAATAAAAATTTGAAGGCGTACAACAGGCTGAAAACAGTTCTATGACAAGTTCATTCGCGAGCGAGGGCCATTGAATATTTCAGAAAGCGTACAACGCGTTCCTAACGGGTAGATGACGCACGGAAGCGTTGTTATCAATCTGTTATGCGTCTGTTGTAGACTCAGCAAAGTTTTCACTATATAGTAAATTTTAACTATATAGAACATATCTATGTTCCCGTCTATGTACTCACCAACTTCAAATCATAAAGCCATTTCGAATCAATATCAGCAATTGTAATAAGTTTGTCTTTTTGATATGATTCACTTCGTTTTATGTTCTATACATATAAAAATTTACATTTACGGTTATGTATATAGTAAGAACCATTCAATAAATATTAAAAATATATTTATCGTATATTCAATTTTTCCGCGAATGAAATTCTAATCCGTGAAAGAGAGAGAAAGAGAGAATATGGAAAGAGACAG
This sequence comes from Trachelus iudaicus, assembly GCA_030142595.1. Taxonomy (NCBI): domain Eukaryota; kingdom Metazoa; phylum Arthropoda; class Insecta; order Hymenoptera; family Cephidae; genus Trachelus; species Trachelus iudaicus. The sequence goes on along the minus strand of JARQTH010000072.1, from coordinate 92,349 downwards.
AAAAGAAGGAGTACAACAGGCGTACAGCAGGTTCACAACCGGCAAAAATTGAGCTATTATGAGCCTGTTGTACGCCTCCTATTTCACAAACGGGAGTGTTGTATGGCTGTTCTACGTGTGGTAAAATTTTTACCCGGGTTCCTTACATATTGCCGCGGTCGGCCCGCGTGATTCCTTCGTTAAATTATTGTATCTTATGATAAAGCTGATTCTGGATTGGGAAATGCTATTGGACTTCCTGCATATCGTGGTGGTGCTGGTGGTTAGCGCTACGCGTCGCGCCGGAGGAGTAGTGGGAGTAGTAGTGTGTATGTAGCGAAAGAGCATGATCTGCCGCAACGATCGAGGATCGAGTGAACAAAGAGTAGTCGCGACGGTTTTGCGAAACGAGTTCAATACTAGAGAAAACTACTTGTGGGTCGTACATCGTTTATTTGTGTTGTTATTAAAGTTAAAAGGGATAACCTTAATCCATCCTACCAACCTGTGTGATTATTAACCTTCCTTGTACCCTTCATCGCGGAGTAGTGTTAGAGAAGAAAGAGAAGGATGGAGTGTAACACTTATTAGTATTCTTCCTTTATTTGCGTATATGAGAAAAAGTCGAGATCAAAAGCACAGCATGTGACACAATATGGCAATTAGAAAAACAGAAAATTAATTTTTGGGAGGGTTTAGGTCACTTAATTTATCTATTTTCGTATTCAAAGTTTCGGTTCAATATTTTCTACATTTCTATATTTCTGTTGCAAGTTCCAATCGCCTTACAAAAATATAGCCCGCTCTCTCTATTTCTATCTCACTTCTCTGTCTGTCTCTCTGCCCGCCATATTCACAGCATTGCGTTCGGCCTCCTTTGCTCTGTTCTTCATGCTGCCCATAGCCATTGAGAAACAAAGGCGAGGGAAGAAATCTCAGAGTTCGTAGGTGCCTACTATTTTTGTTGATGCTTCGCTCTGATTGGTCAACTTTGACCTGCTTCCATTTAAAAACCAAGAACTTCTGGACAAAACGAAGGCCATTTTCGTGATCAGTGAAGCCTCCCGAACACCGCTATACCCGCCGGGTCAGGTAATTTCGGAACACCCTGTATTTTTATTTATTTTCTAAATTCGACACCGATAACGCTAATCCAATAGCTAACCTACGCCACTTTCGACCGCCCACCCTTTGTCCATGTAGCCGCACACCAGGCGGGCGCGAGCCGGTTCTTATTCAACCGGAAATTGACGAGTGGGGTATGTCCGATAGTTGCGGTTGGACAGTCTCAGCTCCGACAAAACGAGAACTCGGATAACGAACACTTTTTATTTTTGGGGTCACATGAACTCGAAAAATGCATCAGAAAGCGTTGACTTTTCTGGGACACATAAAATCAACAAAACGCAACTGGATGCGCAGAGGTAAGCAGACAGTACCGGAAATGCACAGTCGCTCAAGCTGTACGTTATTATAGAGGGTGTCGAAATAAGCATCAAGCAAATACTTCGGAAGGCTGAGAGCGGACGAACGAGGACGTAAGAGAACGAATTGGAAGCTAGAAAATCTGAATGAGAGCTAGAAAGTTTGTTAGGGATGGCTTTGCTACTCTGCTTTTTGTGAGCCCTCCTTATCACGGCTTTCACAGTTCCAGCCGGTTTTTCTTCGGCTTCTGTCATCGACAGCTCCTGAACTCGCTGATGCCTTATTTAAGTTGTGACGTAAATTTTATCCAACCAACTCGTAGCAAGACGGCCCGATCTCGCCACAAATGTGGGAGCGATACTCTACAGTTTTCCCGGGAAAACGCAATAAGA
>JARQTH010000072.1:42401-84631 GCA_030142595.1 Trachelus iudaicus | reverse complement strand
TCCCAGTTAGTGATGATTCCGTGCTCAATGGGGTACTTCAGGGTGAGGATACCTCTCTTGCTCTGGGCTTCATCACCGACGTAGGAGTCCTTCTGTCCCATACCGACCATCACACCCTGGTGACGGGGGCGACCGACGATGGATGGGAAGACGGCGCGGGGAGCGTCGTCTCCGGCGAAACCGGCCTTGCACATACCGGAACCATTGTCCACGACCAGGGCTGCTACTTCGTCGTCACACATCTTGTTTTCTTTTTAATGTCTCTGTAAAAGAAAATAACCTCCGTCATAACTGCGCCTTTTGGTTCAGTCAAGAATAATGGTTTTCGTTATGTATTGACAGATGATCGATATCATATTTTTTCAAATCACTTAACGTGAAAAGCAAAAATCACGCGATAGTTAAAATTCAAAATTTTAGTAAAACTTTATAGTTTCTAGAGTAAACTATACTTTCTAATTTTTCGTTTTTTGTAATTTGTTTCTGTCGTTATTTTTTTTTAGTCTGATAAGAATGTATGAACATTTGTATTTCAATGCATGGTCTATTTTTCAGCAAAATAGTATTCTCAAAATTGGTTCAAAAGAAATAGTCCATTCGAGATAAAAATTATCAGCAAATTTTCAAAAATTGCAGTAAATATCCAAAAAATACTAAATGAAGATTCATATAAAAAGAAAATCTACAAAATCCACATAAGAAAACTGTGCCCCAGGTATTTTGACAGTTCTCCAATATTTCCATAATCCCCAGTACACGATAGTTCACATATCAAAAAAAAATCACTGTTTCCGAAAATCTCCATGAATTCCAAAAGATCCCCAGATACTGTCAATGTCGATCACTCAATCTCGATACCCATTGCAGATAAATAAAAATGATGAATTCCCGGACAGGATTGGTATTTGGTATCGGAATTAAGGTAAAAAAGCAGACAGAATAAAATCAATTGATGATAACAATAAAAAGATTGGATTAAACAAAGGCGTAAGAATATTTAAAAAATCAGAATTTTAGCCCAATTACGAAATAAAAATAATTTCAACAATTAGAAATTTTTAAAATCCAAAAAAGTTGCCTTACACAGAATCAAAGGATTCGAAAATTTAATATAAAGATTCTAATAACCAGATTATAAAAAATTTCAAGACCAGTATACGATTTGCCAGAATTCTATGATTGCCCTGAAGGAGTACTAACCGTGGGGGGTGGGTTGTGAATCGGCGGGCGGCTGCGGAGCGGCTGAGGTCTGGAAGCGTCGCGACGCCAGATATAACGTCCGCTCAAGAGCCGACGCTACCCAACATGGGCACGACGACGCTCCAGGGCTGGCCAAAGGTTCTGCCCACGCGAATGGCCCACGCCCGCCAGTTCGGGGAGCACGAAAAAGCTCGAAAATATTGGGATACCCGTGAGCTTTGGAAAGACGCCCATTGGACGCCCCTGAATAGACGCCGAGGGCGCCGTCGCGCGAAACTATGCGCCTTTAACCTCCCCCGCTACTTCATCTTCCTCTTCATCATTCTTTTCTTATTCTTCCTTCTCTTCATCAGCACTTATCGGTCTCTTCTTTAAAGTCAATTTCCTTTACTTCTTATTCCTGCACCTTTGATTTTCAATGACTAACGAGCTGCTAATGATGATTTTTACCTGAGACATTTCAACGTCATCACGGTCCAATCCTCTCGTCACTTTCAGACCCCGATCCCTGTGAAAAAGTACGAAGGAAAGTTATTGAGGTCACTTTTAAAATACAAACAAAAATTATTACCGATTCTAATTTATCATTAAAGATATCACAGTCACCAATTTATATAGAAATTAATCGTAATAGAGATATTTGCAATAAGAACTAATACCACGAGGACGTTTACGTAATAATCTAGAAAACTTAAGAAAAAGAGGGAAATCTGGTATTAACCTTGTCCTGGGAAAATAATGAGTACGAGTATATATTTGGCTTGTAAAAATTATTTTACAAATTCCTTTCTTGTTTTCCCTCCCAGAGTCTCCCTGTTTACAAACTTTAGTATCTCGATAGTATCCCAGTTTGCCCAATGATTCATACGTCCTACACGTGAATACGAACTGTCTTTAAAAAACGGAGGAAGACAAATTTTTTATTATTAACCCACACACCGAAAATAGTCTGCAGATAGTGAAGGTCTAAAAATGACATTGCCAAATAAGCCATAAGACACTGTATGGTAATTCTGATTGTACAGAATGATAAGACGCATAATCATGAGGCTTAAGGCAGCCATGCTTAACGATTCAATGACTTTTTCACATCGATTCGTGTGACTGACAGCAATCGTGTGTAAGAGAAGAACGATGGAGAATTCAGTCCAAGGGAAAAAGGTGATACGTGGAGAATTTTTAATACGAACGAAACAAAATAAAGAAAATAAAGTCATCGGCAGACTGAAGTTGATCGGACAACGCCGATCCTAGAAGGACAAACGTATTTGATCAAGAATGCAAAACTGGTCGCCGAAACTCTAAGCACGTGCATATACAATAAATGAGAACGAGGTAATATAATGGCAACGATTTGAAAACGAAGAACATAGAAACTGTAAAATTTCATGATTTTAGATATATATTTTCATTACTTATATCATGCATTTATACATAAAATGAATAAAAAATGGATTTAGAATTTTTTGGATTAAAAAATATTAATAATGGCAAATTCGGTGACCTCGCTCAACCTTATCAGATTTATTGACAATATATTTACTTAGAAAACATCATATCTTTTCTCGGTTTATTCCGTTGCTACTTTGTTTTATGCAGGTAAATACTTCGCGATTATATGCTAAGAAAAAGGGCACTCCCCGAGTCACCGTGTCTTGAGGATTGTCATCGACTGCTTGTCAACGATAATATATTATTCGAGATGATAACTCAAGGTGGAGATCAGTCATTGCTCTAACAAAGAGCGTCGACTTCAAAGAAAACACAGTGTTTCCCGCATTGTTTGATCGAGTCATATAATTATCGTTTTAACATATTAAATTTATTCATCAACAAAATAACCAAAAATTACATTTAAATCACGTTACCACTGCCGTGATAAGACTGAAGGACACTTCTCTACTTCAAAAAGGTTCTGTCGATTATCATCAGCCATTAACATAGTAAATACATTGTTACAAATTTTTCATAAATATTACTCATAATTTTATTCAACATAATCACTCATAATTTCACTGCTGTGTTGTCGCATATGGATTTAATAATTTAAGAAACAGTGTAAGACGTATGCATTATGAAATCTCTATTTACTGTCATACGATGAGAGTTGCTTTATACTGTATTAGATACCGTTATACTGTAGTCCTGCTAGACTTGATCAGGTCTTGTGGTGGTAGAAAATTGTCAAACTTGTAACGATAAAACAAAACTCAGATACAGATGACAATTTGTGATTTTTTAAGTTGAATCGTAGTTTAAGAAATTTTGCGAGGGTTCGTGAAAAAAAAAGATAACGGTAAATAAAAGAAACTTATATGTCGAGGCATAACGTTTGGCTGTCTTGTGTCTTGCGCCATCTACACAAATCGTGTGCAGTTGAGAACCTGTCAGTTGTGCTTTCTATTTCCGGCTGTCATGTAGTATACGAAAACGTAAAGAGCAAAAAATTATCTTTCTTTGTGAACGATTGCTTTTGATTCATGCCAACTTCACGAAAATTCAAGATCGATTAGCCTGAAATGATTGACCTCGAAATCTCGTCGGAGCAAGGTTCAAGGAAAGGACTTGGAGACTTATGAAAAGTTTCGTCAGATACGTACAGGACATTTTTGGTAAGAATTTCGTGGCAGTCGATGCCGAAATTATCCGCATAGCTGCTTCACGGCGTATCGGCTCTGCCTCTTCGTTGGTTTATAATAAACTTTGCTCCACACAAGCCTCTTAAACGGTCCGTCAACCAAGAAGGAACGCACGAAATAGTTTCTCTGTGTGTTACAGTTTATCTCTCCTGAAAGGTTCCCCTTGAGACCAACCCAGAACCATTTTAGAAGTGGCGTAAAAGAAGTATTACACGTAGTCTTGTAAAAGTATTTACACGACTAAGGTTCATAACCAAAGAACCGTGACGAAGTTAACGAACTGATCAATTAAAAAATATATACAGGGTGTTCCGGAACTACCTGACCCGGTGCGTATGGCGGTGTTCGGGAGGCTTCACTGATCACGAATATGACCTTCGTTTTGTTCGGAAGCTCTTAGTTTTTGAATGGGAGCAGGTCAAAGTTGATCAATCAGAGCGAAGCATCAACAGAAACGTAGGCACCGACGAACTCTGGGTTTTATTCCCTCGCGTTTGTTTCTCGGTGGCTATGGGCAGACTGAAACCAGGCAAAGCCATGCCTATTAGGTGTCACTCGCTGATAACAGTAATGGACTCACTGAAAATTGCAATATTTTATGATAATGTAGGAAATAATAAAGATCTGACTGTTCTCAGCGAGTGATATCTAATAGGCATGGCTTTGCCTGGTTTCAGTCTTCCCATAGCCACTGAGAAACAAAAGCGAGGGAAGAAAACTCAGAGTTCGTAGGTGCCCACGTTTCTATTGATGCTTCGCTCTGATTGGTCAACTTTGACCTGCTCCCATTTAAAAACTAAGAGCTTCCGGACAAAACGAAGGTCATATTCGTGATCAGTGAAGCCTCCCGAACACCGCCATACCCACCGGGTCAGGTAGTTCCGAAACACCCTGTATTCCTGTATCAATATTTACCGACGTTTCGAGAGACTTGGATGGATAATGTCCATGTTAAATTGACGATTTCAAGCCCTGGTTTTATATAAGATTCTGTTTAGAACTTGTGACCTTTTCCTGGGTCCTTATGAGTCCAGGACGGAGGTTAGATGCACTAAGATCAATCATGGAAGGGGAGGGTGAGCCAATGAAGGAAATGAGGTGAAATAGACAAGATTTAATTAATAGCAAGTTGTCAGTACAAAAAGAAATTAAATAGAAATGGAACAGAGAACATAAATGAAGGATCGCTGTAATAATGAAAACAGAACTTGAAATATGCAATAGGCCGAACTAAGTAAATCGCGTTTTCTTCCCGCAGCTAAGAACCTTGTGATTGGTTGCAAATCGGCTTTTTTCCTTCTGCTAAAGAGGGGTGAAAGGTCATCATTTTAACGCACGTTTTAGAAAAAATACTTTACTTAAAACTACAATTGAGCGCCAGCTATGGTAACGGCGTAGCACTGACAGTGACTTCTGCCAATATTTATTTTACTCGAAATGGCACGGCTAGTGGCGAAAGGAAGAGGGGGTCTCAGGGAGAAAATTTCCAATCGCAAAGGCTTCTTAATTATTACCTCAGTGTCTATAACAGTGTATGGCGCGAAGTGGGAGGAATGGGTCAAGAACTTTTCGGGAATAAGGGCCCAAGAAACTATTAAAACTAATACACAATGCAGTACACACCATTGGGCCCTGCGCTTGCGGCAGAAGGCCGATTTCGAATTGAAACGTACAAAAAAAAGTGCGGATCCACGTGGGGATGGGTCGCAATAATTAAAAAGGAATATTAAAAAATAAAGAAATAAAAAGAGTGACAGGGTTTAAAAAAGAGAACTCAATGAAATACTAAATTATTCATTCAAAATAGCTCGCATGCACAATCATTCAAATCGCGATTCTCTCACACTACTCTCTCAAAATCACAACGCACAAACTCGCACTTCCGCCCTCTCGCAGTCTGGTCTGAAGTGGTGTCTTCACTGTTTCCGATCCTTGTCGTTTCCCTCAATAGGCATCCAGAGCTTCGGGGATTTGCTGGTCTCCGGACTGAGACGGCTACGCACTTTGACATTGGTTCGCTGGTCGGGCATGGCAGGGCTCTGATGCTTTGACTTGGTACGATACTAGCGGACCTCCAAGGCCTCGGTTCTGCTGGCTAGGGTTGTAGATTCTCGCTGGCGCAGCGTTGTTGTCGTCTGCCCGCCGGGCAAGATGGCGGCCTCTATAACCTATCAAATACCATATGCCTCCTGGGGGAATCCGCGGAGTTGGTGGGAGTTGCTCCACCGCGGTCACATAAGCCTAGTAGTCACCCGTCGGGCGACTGCACCTAGGTTCTTGATCAGCTGGACTGGCTGGGGGCCTCGAAATACTTGTGGAAGTCTTAATCAGCTGGTCTTCATATCCATGTCTTCCCTGCATTCTGCTGCCTACACTAACGTAGGCCACTTTCTCTCTAATCCTCGATATCTCATAGTGGCTGGTCCGTGGGGATGGTCCACGATGATCTCCGAGCCAGTGCCCTTGGGGATAGGGAAAGGGGGTGAAATGGTGGAGAGTAGAGGTTTAATAAGGTGAGCATCGAGATCCATGAGAGAGGGGCGAGGGGAAGAAGGAGAGAGAGTAATTTGTTGATTGATTGATTGATAGCGATTATTAAGACATTACACACACATGACGATTATAATGAACTTATTCCAAAGACTGTTGTATCTATTTGAGATTTTAGGCTTCCGTGGCCAATATCATAATTAATAATCATGGTTTCCGGATGGAAGCCGCGTCTGTGTTCAGCTTTGTACCGACGTTTCGCAAACGTTTCAGCCTGTATCATCAGGGTTAGGAGGCTCCGATACTGAAACTCCCTGTTGTCAGCAAGTCTTAATATACCTATGATTGCTGATGCAGATCAGTGCTTCAAATAAGTTGATAAATTACAATAACGGGAGGACGGTCGGCCAAATGTAGTATCTCCGATCCCTATTAAGGTTATTTGGATGTTTCAATATCTCTAGACCTTTGCGGTGTTTTCGGGAAAAGTAACCTGTAAAATTAGCTAGCATTTCTGTATTTTCATATTCCTCTGAATGTCCAGTGTCCATCCAATGTTCAGCTAGGGCAGATTAAGAAACATTACCGTATTTTGTACACCGTTGATGTTCTTTGACTCGTGTACTGATCTTCCTCCCGGTCTTACCTGTGGTAGCATTAAAATGTTCTTTACATCTAAAATGTATAAAGAAATAATCATATGTAAGTTAACCATAAATTAAATTTCTATCAAGAAATTCCTATGTTACTTACTCTGTACAGCAGAAATACTTAGAGTGCAGACGCGAAGCGCCATCTACTGATTTTTCCAGTCAGCACACCGGGTCGACTTTCGCGCCAAGTACTCGAGACAACTAGATAGATGATCAAGATTAAAGCATCTTGGTTGGTATTGTGACGTTGCATTTTGGGACATGCACGTCACGAGGGTGTTGTCGAAGGAAGTTGGAGTGCGGGCTGGACTCACACCCCGCTGTGACATGAGAATTCACTGACTAGGGTCGGGGGACCACCTAGAGAACATAAAATCTGTAAATTAATTATGTTTAATATTTAACTTGTATCTATGAATGAGCATATACTCACCAACACGGAAAACTATAAAGCTGGATACTTGCGTGGGACGACATTACCGGCCCCCTCGGGACTGTTATACCGACCGCTCCACCCGATCACCGCTGCTGGCGCCCGCCAAAGGCAAACGGCTCAGCTCACATCGCCGATATCGCAACCGCCAACAGCATCAGGGTTCCCTGTGAAGGGATTATCGTCTTACTTGCCCGCACGTCACGAAACTTCTGCCACCTCTACCGATATGTCCCTGCTACCTGACATCGGGATGCGAGTTCGGACTAATCACAAGCGAATCCACTACGACCGGGAAGGATCTTCGAAATACTCAGGTCAAGGGTCGCCTCGACTACCGTCCTAAAGGGGTTCTTCCTTGTGCCTTGTGGGCACGATAAAGTTTTCTCCAAAGACGTCGAGCGAGGTCCTGGTCAGCAACTTGTAACGCACGGGAAGCTGTCACTCGGAGGAAGATCAAGATACAAAATACGGAGCAGAGGAATTGGCCCACTTACCTGCGAGAAAGCTTCATTAACTGGGGCCACCAATGAGCCTGGTTATTTGCGTGGGCAACCTTCTATTAAGTACGGAAATTCGAAATGACACAACAACATTCCGGAGCATCCCAGTATAACTCCAAAAGCACTTCGCGGAGTGCACAGTTTACGTCAGTAATAGAAGTCAGCCCGAGTGTCGACCACGCGGTCTCAAATCGAATATTTATTATTACTATTTTCCGTGTTTTTTGTTATCTTATTTTACCGTGATTTTACCTCTTGACGATCTGTTAGCTTCTGTTTTAATCACTGCTTTTATTATATTTCATATAGTATAGTGTGCTTGTCGTTGTTACCTGGAAGGCGAAAGGAGACTAGGAAAATGTAATAGTGTAGTCGGCAGATTAGCCATAATACGTGAGTAGGTAAGGTCCTAAGGCCCGAAATCCCCCAGTAGCAGCGGCGCTGCATATCCCCGGAGTCCTATTAGGTCGGTAATTACGCGTTGACCCCTGGTAGGTAACTTTTTTTAATTACCCTAAGGAGGTAAAGTAGAAAGAAATACCATATACAAGGTGTCCCAGAACTACTTTTGGACCAGAAAGTGGGCGATGGCTGGAGGTGCCCTGAGTACTCTCCCGCAAACCGTTTGCCAAAATTCGCAATAGTTTTTAAATGAGAAGCATTCAAGTGGGACCAATCAGAACGAAGGATTTCCGCGGGTCATAGCAGCGTAGTAGGAGGTACACTCGCGGATGCCAAACATAGCTACTTTGCAATAGCTTCCCACAAATTCCGCGCTTAGCAATTGTATCACAGCCCGAGCGAGCGTCATTAGGATTTGTTGACAAACTACCGATGTGGGCATGGGCGTGTCTTAGACTGGCGCAGCAGCTACACGTGCAACGCGCGATCGGCAATTGTTTCGGGATACGCATTCAGCCAGACGAAAATTGCGTATGCGACGCAAAAGTATATTGCGTTGTCGAAAATTTTTAATAGCATATCAATTTAATTTTCAAGTCCATTTTTTTAGAAATGCATAAAGATATATACAAATAAAATAAAATGTAACCTTGAATGCATATAAGCGTCTTTAATTGTGTCCAGCTTGTTGAAGCCGTATGATGAACTCAAGAGAGGAGAGTGTGGTGGATTATTTATATACGAATAGAACATTATGGTTTGAGCAAAACGCCAAAGTGTTGCTCATTGTAAGCGTTTCTGGACACCCTCGACATCCACGTTCGACACCTAGATACAAGAAACTACGGAACGGAACACCTGGACACCCTGGACTTCCACATCCGACACCTAGATACGAGAAAATACGGAGCGGAACACTTGGACACCCTAGACTTGCACGCCCGACACCTAGATACAAAAAACTACGGAACGGAACACCTGGACACCCTAGACTTTCACGTCCGACACCTAGATACAGGAAACTACGGAGCGGAACACTTGGACACCCTGGACTTCCACATCCGACACCTAGATACAAGAAACTACGGAGCGGAACACCTGGATACCCTAGACTTTAACGACCGACACCTAGATACAGGAAACATCCCATACCTATAAAAACTATCACTTAAAATACGGAGAATTATGTCAAAGCACGTACACCCATACACACGCATTCCACATGAAAGCCTTAATTATTCTATACAATTTTGAAAGCAGCCTTATATTAATTGGAAATTCTGTGTGAACTGTAGCTTCACGTACAAAATGTATTTGATTGTGTTGTGTATTCGTAAATTACCAACACCATCCAGAGTGCAAATAGGTAAAGAAGGCCAACGCCATCTATCGCATAAAAAAGTAGATGGACGTGCGAAGACGACGACGACGGCGACGACGGAACTGAAATAAAATCATCTCGCTCACCATCTCAATACGCCCTGATCTCGTACACTAATCGTATTGAACTTGGTGGCAATCGCTTCAGAACCCTCAATTCCTATAGTGAATGCATCAATAACTTTTCCTTATACATAGCGGTTCAGAAGATATTTCATTCCAAACACAGGTATAAGGAGTTGACTCGAGTAAAGAGTCTCGGCGAGGTGCGCACTGTACAGCCGGTTGCCTGTACTTTTCGCGAGACTTGACCGAGTCTCTTGATCGTTTTTCCACAAATCAGCATTAAACACATTGTTTAAGGCATGCATCCCGAAGCCGGAGGAGAGGTAGTGTAAAAATATCTTGCAGAATTGGCCGCACAGCGTCGACGTCTCGCTCTGAAACTGCTGAGTATTCCATCGGAAGGATCGACAGTTTTTTCGGAGTCTCGATGCGTGGTGATGATCAGCGGTGGCAATCGGTAGCTGTCAAAGTAGTAGCCATCTTCTTCGGCGTCCACGTGTTACGTCCGACACAACGCCACCCCTTATTGCCCCCCTCCCCCCTCAGAAACCCTCAATTCCCACTCTAGCAAAAGGTCAAGGACCACAACGATTGTAACTGATCCTCGACGAACATGCGTTATTTACTATAAGTTATGAATTATATTTTAGGGAAATCATTATATTTTATACAACACCTCACACTCTCTCACATTTCCAAACATCACACCCACACTGCGACATTACAAGTGGACAAGCGGAAAGAGAAAGAGATTCGGACAACCGAAGGACAAGAACGGCACGGACAATAATCCTGAACGGAACACCCAGAATTGAGGCGCCTAAAGTGCATTCCAGTATAGCACCGTGAAAAACTGCACACGCCAGGACTCCTAGTAGCTACCTTCCCTGCCTGCTCATCAACCTCACCTCCAAGGCAATTCGGTCAATCCAATAACCCAAAGAGGAATCTGCGAACAAAGACCTATCAACATGAATCTATTGGGAAATTGGGCACAACAATGCTGATTTCAACAAAACATGAATCCAAATTCCCGAAAACTTCTTACAATGCATCTAATCCCCTCCCAATCCAAAGCTTTCCTTACGAACATCGATGCCAATCCTCATTAAATACCCTAGGACTTATTTTGATCTAGCTTACCTTAGGACCCAAGCGAGAAGTGCATCACCTCAGTGCCGGGCGTTCACGCGAAAGGAACTCAATTCTTGGCATTTCGCAAAGCATTCGTCTAGGCGAGTGTCCACTTTAGGGCTGGACCAAGAATTTCCCCTCCAATCAAGTCTACTTTTTCATTGTCGAGCACTCTTTGTGGGCGCTCTTTTCTCTTCTCTCTTTCTGCTCGTGCACTGGTAAGTAACTCACAACTATCTAACTTATACCAATTGTAAACTTAACTACAAGTTGACGATCACACACATCCCTCTTTATTGTTACTAGAAATTAACACACTATATTTTGCACTAGATTGTACCATTTGCTTTGTAGTCCAAACCTATTATTTCATTATACTGATTGTGAGTTAACTATACTTTCTTCTCAAAATTTCGAAACCTGAACATAACAGATCCTAGATCCGAATAATCTCTTCATTTATTAGTAGCAAACAAGTACAAGAGATGATGACGCATACCCCAAATTGCTAATCTATTTATTTTTTTCGATTGTTTACCCGCCGTAATCTACGACGATCTGACGCGATTCGTCCATCTCCAGAACATTATCGTACTCTCCGTATACGATACAGTTCACGGTGGCGGCCAGCGGTTCGTCGAAGCATACCTCGATTCGTACACTGCCATGCTTGTTTAGGTTCCAGTGGGTGTTGCTATTTGCCAAGGCATCGGATGTGAGATCAAAAACGAACAGGCAGTAGCCGTCTGCGTAAGAGCTCCTAGATATCGAATTACCCTTGTTGAAGTAGTGTATACCCGTACCATTGGAGAGTGATACGCATCCACGTAAAAACCCGCTTTTCCGAAATCGGTCTGCAGTGCTTTCGAAGGTAGTTGAACACCGTCGACGTACAGCGATAAGAAATTAATACAATAGTTTTTAAACTTGAATGGGTTCAGTTGATAGTTGCCGTTGAAGGCCTTGTTATCAACGAAACCTATTATAATCCGTTTAGGAAATTGCCCGAGAATCACGGTATCCATCGTGCCACAGTGTAAGCCGACGTGCATCGTCAGTGCCTTAACCCTCACACGCGTAAGCGGATACTTTGCCGTTATCTTAAACAGCATTATAAATGCGCTAGTAGAACTCTGGGGTATATATTGGTACGTCTAACGAGGAGCGTGGCCTCCGTTATATGTAAAGAACTCGCTCTTGGGGTCCATGAGTTCGTTTAATAAAAATGTTTCTTAGTCAAATACATCACAGTGTAAATGACGGATCAGATCAACCGTCCTGTCCTTACCGACGAACACCTGCCTATTCGCGAGACCTATATTCTTGCCTGCTGTATCGTCCACATGACCGGACGTGTCGTCATACCAGAGCACGCTCGAAAGGTGCAAACCCTTTTAGCGGCGGGTCCGAAGTTTAATAGCCTCTCTATATAAGCCCTGTAAGCTTGCGCGTTATTAGGCGGCGATACGAGTTTCTGATTAAGAAACACGCCCACCTGGTTGAACAGCGAGTATAGCAGATTGTTAACAGGGGCTGCTTTGCTCAGAGCGTTCGGCGTTAACGCATCCTTGGATCGCAGCTGTACGCGTAAACTCAGTATGGTGTGGGCTAGATCGAGGCGTTCGTCGCTGTTGCCCGACACGACAAACTCAATGGGTGAGTCATTGGTCAGCAATAAGATGGGATTATAGTGTACCCACTGGGCGCTCTCTATAGTAGTCTGCGTCGGTGGTAGTGTAAAGAGTTCGAGCTCCACTTTCATACACTCGCAGGAGTGCGCGTGTAGAAAGGCCATGATAGAGGCAGTGCTCAGGAGAAGATACCAAGCACACTCCGCTTTATTTTTTTAATTCCGATCTTGCGACTATTTTTTGGTTTCTTGGTTTTTGACTTTATTCTGTTAATACTTATTTTCTACGTGGAATGACCTTTTTTCGTGCTCCCTTTTTTCGTACGCTTGTTGGCAGCTCTTAAGGGTAATGCGATGCTCCTCCCAGCGACGCCGATAATAGAGTGGCCGCCGCGTAATCGTTTTACAGCTTCATAATCCGAGCCTTTCATGAGTTCGTCAATTTTCGCCTTCGCCTTACGCTTAGACAAAGACCACTTGCACACGGAACCAGATCCGCACGGACCGTTTGCCCACGGACCACTTGCGCACAGATTGAAATCGGGTGATGCCCAGTTGCGCAATAACCCAATTGGACACAAAAGCGAATTCTACCTCCTGAATGATATTCCATCAGTAGTTTAAGGATATTGTAAGTTATCTTTATCTGACAGAACCTTTTCAAACATTTAATGCTCTCTTCAGTCGGACTCGCTCGCTTCTCTCGCTCGCCGACTATATACTTATCCACTAACCTATCCATTCTCTGAGGTTTAAACATTCCATCCTAATGTAAACTAATTTACTTTAACAACCCATGCTACGCAAGTGATGGAGATGTCAATCCGTGCGCAAGTGGGCCGTGGGCAACTGGGTCCGTGGATGTTACGAGATCCGTGCGCAAGTGAGACGTGGGCATCTGGGTCGACGAAGATTTCAAACCGTGCGCAACTGGGTCCGAGGGCAAACGGTCCGTGTGCATCTGGTTCCGTGGGCAAGTGGTCTTTGCGCATCTGGGTCCCTCCCCCTGTTTCAGCGAGGCGCCGATACCAGCGATACGGAACGGAGCGTGGTCGATGTTACTCATCACGTTACGTGCTCCGTGAAATCCTTATCGACCCTAGAAACCGCTTCCGTATCATTGCTATGTCCGAAACGTAGCCGAAGTCGTAGAGATTTAGTAAACACTCGGTTTTAAAAACAAATTTCTCCTTCTTGATTGGAGGATTCAATGGAATTAGGTAAATATACAATTGAATATCGCGCCGCTTATATGTTCCATGTTACGTGTTCCGGTGCATTGTAGAATGGCCTTTATATCCTTTCGTGGTACGTACACGTAGTGGAACAGGACTGAAGGAAACACACACGTACGAAAGCGGCAGTTATCGGGGGTAGATTGTTTCAAATTGAGTAGTAGATAACCGTATGGCTGAGCCGTGGCATGACAGTAGACTTCCTGTATGAAGCGCGGGTATCAGAAAACACATGTCTCGCCAAATGCTGCATCTGTACTCTGTCGCGCGGATTTTTAAATACCACGATGTAGTTGGCGTTCAACGAGATATCGCGCTGCCCGGGCTACTGATGAAAGAGATTCTGCGTGATAAAGATAACGCTGATGTTTTATGATGGCTGCCTTTGGTAAAAAGGTCGACCACAGTGTTATTGGATGATTCCCTCATGAGGTCGTCGATGATGACGAGTTTTGGTCGCGGGTCGTTGCCGTAATCGGTGTTCTGCGGCAGTCCCTCGTGAAACTCTATAGCGTTTCTATACTCTTTATAACGCTCCTGCCACTCTGCATAGTAAAAGAGAATGCGCGCGAAGCGCACATTGCTCATGGCCTCGACGAACCGTAACAACTTCTTTACGAATAACGTCTTCCCACAACCCGTGGGTCCGCAAATCATCGATGTCCACAGATGTTTCCACCTTGTATCCATTAGAACGAATGAAGATATTTGACAATGTTCCTTACAAATATAGTTTTAAACCTCTATCGCAATTCAATCCCCCCTGACGCGGGATCCGGGCGCGGCGCACGCGATACCACGTGTCTTGTAGATCGCGCGCACAGGCGAGCTCCTATTGCTAACGCTGCTAGCCCCTCATTGATGCGAGCTCACCACGCCTGATGAGCTAAACGATGTAGTGTTTTGTAACATTATCGCTGGCTAGCCCGTGTACGTAACTATGTTGTTTCATCCTGTAACATAAAGGGTTGGGGAGTTTTATCATATTGTAGATACTTTAAGAATATTTTTACAATAATTTTTATTACATGCATATACAGGGTGTTTCTTAAACCCCGGAGAAGAGATATACCCTCAGATCCGGTGTGAAAAAAAATAGTGGCGTCAACAAAATTCAAAACTTTTAATTAGTTTATTAATTATTACGGGTTAAAGTTAGCCAATCATAAGCGCTTGAGAACTGGTAACTACTCCTCAGGCTCCTCCCACTGAGGGCAGCCAATCATTTATTTCCCCAAAATAACAGTGACTGGTGGATATGTAAACTAGTTACGTAAATAAACAAAAGTATAACGCAAATAAACAAAAAGAATAATGCAAAATGTTATATTTTAGCTTTTCTTTGAACAGACATCTTGCAATTAGATATTGGCCAGAAGATATGTTTTGCGTTATTCCTTTGTTTATTTGCGTTATACTTTACCATTCCGGTGGGCTGAGTAGCCAGGGTATCGCGGAGGACTGTAAGGTGGTGCTGCGACATCTCCTCGATGTCTGGTGCCCAGTACCTTTGACGTGCCTAGTTTTCAAGGAAATGCGTATCTTACCGACTTTCTTACAGAGCACCGTCCTTGATCTCTCTGATTATTGTGACTTAAAGTTAATAATATCCGCATTGTTTCTCGAAATTACCTTAAATATTTATCGGTCACAGCAGCTATAACGACGTTGGTGTACGGTGTCGGTATCAAAGAATCGTTCGTGTTTCGCGTGTTAACGTAAAGCATCTAATCGTCTATAAGTAAAATATCTGCAATTTCGATCTCCAGGCATGTCAGTAAATTCACGAGGTTCTGACGTGTTGTTACGATTTCTGTTGTAGGTAAATTTTCGCGTTGACCAAACTTGCCCCAAAAAGAATTCAGACATAGCGTTACAACGGACCGTAGACCAGGGTTTGATTGTATATTATCAGGATCGAGACGAATATCCTCACCGCTCCCATATTCCTTTATGTACGCCTACTAAGAATCCTTCTTATCGACACATTCACGCGGCCAGCCACTCGCCTCATGGTTGATTTTTAAGAATGTATTGATATATTCGGCAAAATGACCACCTGTCCGCGTCGTTCGGTTGTATTGCGTGATTTCATACTGCCATATTTCGTGTACACGCGTGATTTTATACCCCTTACATACAGCGCGTCTAACCTCGTCCACAACCCAGGTCCCTTCGAATACTCTCGGCGGTTTCGTGTGGACAGGATTTCTGTAGCGTAGACTCGGCGCAAGAACGACACAGAGCAAAGAGTAACTTACCATGCACATGCACTGGTAAAACAGGGTGATACAAATTGCGCGGTGGTAATACAACGCATTTAATCAGACCCTCCACGTTATCGATGTTATAAGATTCACCTGTCAATTCGCAGGACTCGTCGCCCACATACATCCCCGGATGACCTTCGGGGAATTTTCTGGCTTTCGATATGAACGGGTAGAGCGAGCATACATCCACATAGTGTGTTCTTTCCGACCCCTCAACCTCATACAAACTGGCGGTGCTCCTTGTACGATCGCCAAAGAAAGCATGGCGGGGTTCAAGTAGTTCTTGCAACACCAGTGCCTTGTTATTTAGTTCCCGGTATAATTCAGACTCCGGCTGGTTAATCCAGTAATCAAATTCGCACTCACAAATCTCCGTCAGTTCATAACCGAGGTACCAAATCTTATCGTTAATTGCCTGTGTTCTCTTGAAGCGTTCATCCATGGATTCGCCTGTGTGTAAGCGGGTATCCCTGTTTATATGGTAACACGTGAGGCAACGATGTCAGAAACAGTCTTGAAATTGAAATACGCGCCGTACACCGGTATCAAGATCGTGATGGTCCGTGTTGACCCATCAACAGGCGTACCCGCCCGGTAAGAAGTATTCTCGTGTACGCCCAGCATGGGCTATAGTACACCCCAGATGACGTTCCATCGAGAGGAGCTATAAAAGCGCTTTATGCGATTTTTTGTCGCTGTACCAATACCCACCCCATGGCAAAATAGCTATCTGTCCATCGCGCAAAAGGTTCCTCCAAAAAACCTTCGAACACGGCGAGGCTATCGGAGTGCTTTCTGAAAAGGGGCAAACGTTACCGTGTCGCAGAAACATTTCGCGGAAAGAGACCCAGGCTTTTCTTAGGATAGTAACATCTGTTTTACAATAATCGATAAATTCCGTACGAAAGTTAAATACGTATCCCGCGGCTCGTTGCTCTTTATACCATGGTAAAAACAATGTACGCTGCGTTGATGACATCATCTCAGGTGAATAAAACTGGAGCGGTGGTAGTGGACCGATATAGTTTTGATTGTCAGGTGTTTTGAATAGATGTGGAAAGATTGCTTTTTTCAAAATATCATTGGCCGAAAGACCAAAGGCTTTTAATACGGCACTCTGGGGCATGTGGAAGTAATTAAGACTATCTATAATGGTTACATGACCGGTTTTCATCATTATGATGCTTGTATCATTAAGCATCAATGATGGGGGTTATACACTATTCCTTTTCCACTTCAAGAGATATCTCAGTGTAAACTGCGTATCGAAATCTTTGGCGTTTTGCGCTATGCAGATAATGCGCTGAAACGATTTCCTTGCGGGATCACACACGAACTCGACAAATTGTTTGACTGGATCCTGTTCGAAAATATATTCGCGTACACCGCAGAACTGGCACAGTTTCGTGAGATCGGGATCGTTAATGCAGGTGATACAGACTTGTTGAAAAATGCGTAGGTTTCGAGTATGCACCTCCCCGCGTTCTACGTATACCGCGGCTGCAACGAGCGATCTAGGCAGGCAGAGATTATCCGAGTTCGCAATGGTCAGTATAGACTGCTTTTTTACAAACGCGTGTGTTAGTTGTACACGACTAGCACCCACCGGTACTTTGACTACACAGGGTCCGTCAAAAGTACCAGGACGGCAGAATATTTCTTCAGGTAAAATATTTTTCAAGGAAGTCAAGATTACTGTTAAGGTAACTTTCAACGAAGAATTCAATGGTGACCTCGATTTTAACCTTGTCGGTAACCTTCAGGGTCATTTCAAGGCTAACTTTGAGATTTCAAATAGGAACCTCCATTTTTGATCCCGGAATCGGAAGTCTCTGTGGACCACTGGTATCAAGAGACTCGGTCGAGTCTCGCGCCAAGTACAGGCAACCCGCCGTACAGGGCACGGCCTGCCGAGACACTTTACTCGAAGCATCTCTTGTATGTGTGTTCTGACTCAAATATCTTATGAACGGCTGTATGTGAGAAAAATTGATTGATAAATTCACTATAGGAATCAAGGGTTCTGAATTGATTGCTACCAAATTCAATACGATTAGTGTATGGGATTAGGACGTATTCACATGGCGAGCTAGATGATTTTATTTTAGGTCCGTCGTCGTCGTCGTCGTCTTCGCACGTCCATCTACTATTTTACACGATAGATGGCGCTGCCTGCTTTGCGTTCTTTATCTATTTATGCTCTGGATGGTGTTGGTAATTTACGAATACACAGCATAATCAAATACATATTATACGTGAAGCTACCGTTCACACCAAATTTCCGGATAATATAAGGGTGCTTTCACAACAGTATAGAATTATTAAGTTTTAATAGCATTCATGTGGAGCGCGCGCGTATGGGTGTACGTATGTGTGTGCCTCGATATAGTTTCCGTATTTTAGGTGACAGTTTTTAAAGATATAGAATGTCCAGGTGTTCCGCTCCGTACTTTCCTGTATCTAGGTGCCGGGCGCGGAAATCCAGGGTGTCCAGGTGTTCCACCCCGTAGTTTCTTACATCTAGGTGTTCGGCGTGGAAGTCCAGGGTTTCTAGGTGTTCCGCTCCGTAGTTTCCTGTATATAGGTGTCGGACGTGGATATCTAGGGTGTCCAGAAAAGTGTGCAACGAGCGACGCTTCGGCGTTAGCTTAAACCATAGTACCCTCTCTATTGTTTGCACAGCCTGACATATATAAATAATCCAGCACACTTTCCACTCTTACGTTCGCCACAAGGCTTCAATAAGTTGGACATCATTAAAGACGCTTATATGCATTAAAATTACATTTTCTTTAATTTGAATATATCTTTATGCATTTCTAAAAAAATGGGCTATTTAAATTTATATGCCGTCCAACATTTTCGACAACGCAATATACTTTTTTGATTAGTGGTGTCACAATGCATTTACAGTTAATATCTGTAAAGATTGTGACGTGATTAGTAATCGATAAGGAATCACCTAAAGTTTCATAAATTGTTGAATGATCGAAACTACTTGAAGCTGGATTAGGATCTTCACTCCTACTTCTTCATGACTCATACTACTCTATTATACTACTTTGAATAACCAAGGCATAATAAAGATAAATAAAAAAAACAAAGAAGACAGCTAAAGAAAAGAAAAGTTGACGTGATTAACCGCCATTAAGCTCGCTCGTGTGGTGTATTGCGGCTCCCGGTTCTAAAGGCGTACCGTTGTTGTTGACTTGAAGGGGCTATATGTGTAAGGGGGCCGCGGGAGGTTTTGCTGTCGCGCGGGCTTCCTCATGGTCTTTTCTCGGGCGCTGGTACAGCGGGAGTAGGAGGGCTGGAGGGGAATTCAGGTGGATCGAGGCTTTCAGGTTCCTCGGCTATGGGTGGTATTGGTACAAAAGATTCCTGAAGCCTCGGGATCCGGGTCTTCGATGCGCGTCGAGTCCTCGGGAATCTCCATAGGGGACGTATAGGGCTTCAGGTTCTTCACATGGACTTTGGGCCACTTTTTCTCTAAAGGGACGTGGATCTCGTAGACCAGGGGGGGGGGATCTTTCTGATGATAATGTATGGACCTCGATATTTCGGGGACAGTTTTGCGGCGATGTTCTGGGACGTGGACGAAAGGACTCGATTTCTTCGGATTTTCCTTAATTATAATAACGGGCTTGCCTTTTTGAGGCCTATGACATGTTTTTCTTTACCCAGTCATAGATAAAGGGGAAACGCTGCATCCGGTTTTTCCAAAGTGCAGGGTCGGTCCTTTCCATGACAGCTGAGGAGGGAAACCGATCTCGAATACATTTTGCGGGCCTCCGATTCCTTCCAAACTTCAGGAACGCGGGGGTCATCTGGGTGGAGGTCTGGACGGAGGTGTTAAGGTTGAAACATAACTCGGGGAGATGATGTCTCATTGTGAGACGTTTCGTGTGTTTCGAGGATTAAGAATTGCGCCTTGATAGGAATCAACACCTGATTTTTTAAATTGAACGATCCAGCGAGCCCGCCGAAGGCGGGCGAAGCTCGATCACAATTATATCGATTGTTTCGTTCGAAGAGATCACTATGTAGTACCGTTTCCGCACGCTAGATGTCACCACAACCTTCAGCTAGAATAAAACAAAGGTTGGCAGTGTACGCGACACCGTCGTCCCGCTTCATATAGTTTAGCGTTGTAAATCCCCGAAGAGATCACGGGCGGGTCTTCTTTTTTTTTTTTGGATGGGTGGGAGTGATCTCTTCGAACGAAACAATCGATATAATTGTGATCGAGCTTCGCCCGCCTTCGGCGGGCTCGCTCGATCGTTCAATTATATCTCATGTTTCGTTCTCGAGATCACTATGTAGGATGTTTAGAGCTATCTCCAACAATGTCATTAAAGACCGATTTTTGTAACAAGAATAGAAATAATTTTATTATTCAAACGATCGAACAAGATGAAACAAAAAAATAGACTTCTGTTGATAAATATCCGCTTAAACTTAAGATAATATTGTCTTAGCAAATTCTCTCTTATCTTTAACAATAGGTCTGTTGTAGAAAATATCAAAAACCCTTGAGGTTTCAGACCAGCCTGCCAGACTTTTTATAATACTAATATCGACTCCCTTCGCCAAGGCCGAAGAGGTTGTTGCGTGTCTAATACTATGTGGTGAAAACTCGCGACCAACACCGCATTCCACCAAGAATGACCTTATCCATCTGCTGAAGGTGTCTTTGGATGCTACCTTGTGTGGTTTCCTCGTGGTAACGAGTAAGTTGTCGAAACCTCTTGCCAACGGTGATGAGACCTCCAAGTATCTCTCGAACGTCGACGCCACACAAAGGTTCAGGTTTTCCGGAAACCGAGGTATTAATAACAGAGGCTGATAAGTACCCGGCCTTGAAGTCTTGATCCTCTCTGGGATTTCAATCTCGTATCCGTCTATAATCTTTTTTATATTGGTCCTTTTGATAGAGATCAAAGTCTGCTTACGGTGAGCCGTGACTAGAGAAAGTAAAACCGCCAGTTTAACTGTTAATTGTTGGAGACTCAGATTCTCTAATGGCGTCATTCTCCGTAATTTCTCGATTACTGGATCAAGACTGTAAATACGATCGTATTTGGGCTTACTGGGCCTTTTCTTAGCGACTCCTTTCAATAGCCGTGAGATCCATGGATTTTTCCCTATGTAGTCTCCACACAAAAGCGATAACGCCGATCTACAAGTGTTTAGTGTTCCAAACGATGCACCTTGTCCAAATTTCTCAGTCAGCCATTCCATCACCATGTCCTCTTTTGGCTTGAAGACATCATACTCTTTGGTCTCGCAAAATGTCAACCAATCTGCTATTGGTTTATTGTTCTGGTTTAACGTCTCATCTGTTACTCAGCATAGGAGTAGCTCTATTGCGTCCTCCTTAATCCCTCGCTTCCTATAGGCTTGCCGGATAGTTCTCCTGCCATCAGCGTGAGTTTGCTGGCTAACGGATGCTGGATTCTCCTGCAGGGAGCAATTAACAAATTAGTCGCTGGTTTAAAAACTATTGGAGGTGATCGCAACATAGACAGCCAGAGGGGATACAACGGGTGTGCACACCAATCTGGGACTACGACTATTCCACAAGCTCGGTCATTTAGGATTTTCCTCAACGTCTTCAGTATCAAGGAGAAGGGTGGGAAAGCAAAAAAGTTTAGCGAATCCCATCTAAGAGTGAAGGCATCTACCCAAAAAGCTCCTGGGTCTTTATGCCAGGAGCAGAAATATCTGCACTTAGAATTTGTGCCAGAAGCGAATAGGTCCACCTCGGGCTCGCCGAATCGACTCGAGATTTCTCTAAATGCCCAAGGAGCCAACTCCCATTCAGTATCGATGTTGACCACTCTTGATGCCATATCGGCTTCCGTATTTTCTTTAGATGGAATGTACGTCGCGAATATCCAGAGATGTCGCTGCTCGCACCAGGACCAAATGTCATATGCTATGTCGTTCAGACGCTTATATTTCGTTCCTCCCATTCTGTTTAAATAGGCAATAGCCGTTGAATTATCAATCTTCAAAGGGATCTCACATTCTGTCAGTTCAGAAGCGAAAGACTTCAGCCCGTTGAATGCTGCCAACAGTTCGAGACAATTAATGTGATAAGATTTCTCTCTAGTGGACCATTGACCATATACCACCTGTTCCTCGCTGAACGCACCCCCACCTGACAGGGAAGCGTCAGAAAATATAGTCAGACTATAGTTTGATTGTCGGATTGGATTTCTTGTAAGCATAATACCCTCCTGCCACCACCTAAATTCTTTTTCCAGTGAAGTTTCTAACTATATGTTGGCCTCATAGTTTCCTCCAGATCTTAATAATGCCAAATATTTTTCGTGCTCAAATGGTTTAGAATGGAACCATCCGTAATCAACCGCTGGGCATGCAGCTGTGATATTACCAACGAATTTCGCGAATTCTCTAATTGAGAAAATTTTTGTCTCCTTGAACTTCAGAACCAGATCCAAAATTGTCTCCTCTTTCTTTCAGTAAGTTCCAACGTCATCGAAGATGAATCGAGGACAAACCCCAGGAACTGACATGTAATCGATGGTATAAGGTTACTCTTTTTAACGTTCAAAATAAAGCCCAAAGATTCTAGAAGATTCCTCGAAACATTGACGTGCCCTCGACAGAGCTCTTCAGACTCTGCTAGTAGCAACCAGTCGTCCAGGTAAACTACGGAGGACCAACCTAAATTTCTCCAAAAACGGACCACCGGTTTTAACATCTTCGTGAACACCCAACGGGCTATACTCAACCCAAAGGGCAAACACACGAACTCGTACAATTGTCCGTTCCATCGAAACCTGAGGAATTTACGAAACTCTTTATGAATGGGGATAGTGAAATACGCATCTTGAAGATCTAAGTTTGCCATGAAGCATCCTTTGGAAACCAGTTTCAAAGCCGTCCTAATGTCTTCCATTTTGAAATGTTCAGTTTCTATAAACGAATTAAGCTGTTTAAGGTTTAGAATTAGCCTCATCTTACCGACACTCTTGGGAACGAGAAAAATACTTGACAAAAACTGCCCCTGAACTTCCTTACATTTCACTATTGCACCCAGATTCATAACATAATCTATAGCCTCCTGGACTGATGAATTGCTTCCATCGTTCGACAAACACTCTCGAGGTTCCATCGATTGAGTGGGGGTATATGCAAAGGGGATTTTGTAACCCAAAATCGTCGAAAGTACGTAATTGTCTGACGTAATGTTGGACCAAGCTTGTGTAAAAAATCTCAAACGACCTGCAACCTCATTCACCTTTACTTGCTGTTCGAATTGTTCGAATTGTTCGATTGGTTCGGCCGGCTCTGCATCTTGAATGATCCTCGATTCGACGTGTGTCCCCGGTTGGACTGAGCGAATCTCTAGAACGGCTTCTGATTGTAGCTCGTCGGTGTTTGGCCGTTCTGCGTTGCAGACGAGCTTTTCCAGTTTAAAAACTGACGTGGTTTTGTTGAGAATTTTCTCTCCGCAGGGGTCTTTAAGGTTAGCCCTGTCTTCTCCACAGCTGAGGCTATCTTGGTGCGTTTACTCAGGCCCTCGCCAAATAGAAAATCATCCGTCTTGGACTCTTCAAGAATGGATTTACGTTTTTCGTCAACGTGCTGGTACACCTGGAACTTCCTTGTCTTAGACAACTGGAACATCAAATCGCAGAACATACTGCTTGCATCACATAACCATTCCAAGAGAGTGTCCTTGTCAATAGGCTTTTCCTCGTCTTTAAAAATAGCACAGAGAGATTTTCCTAGGGCAACTAAGCCCCGTCCACACAGCGCTTGATTAGCCGCTAAATACTTGTCTCTGCTCTTTGCTGTCTTATGCAAAAGCGGCAGCAGCTCAGGGTTGAGTTCCGGTGCCTTCAGTGGACAATTACCCTTATTGGGGTATTTCTCCTCCAAGCTCTTCCTTGCCTTCATTTCCATTCCCTTCATCACAATTTCCTCCCAGCAGTCTGCTAACTCTGGATGAAACTCAAAGGTTTGATCTTTCTGTTGGCGTTTCTCGACACCAAGCAGTTCACGGGCTTTTTCACTAAGCTTGGGGGTTAAGACCTCCCTAGCGCTCGTCTTTTCAACCTCTATTGATGCCGATTCAACATTAGCCATGTTGATATTATTTTCGTCGTCAGAGATCATAGTCTCTGACTGGTCATCCTTTTCTGAGCCTGCAAAAGCAGAAGATCTAGGTTTAAACCTAGTCGTAAAAGGTACGATCCTGATCGTTTAAAAAAAAAAACCGAGCAGGCCGCCCAACGTACATTAAGAACGTCCTTAATTTGACTTAGTCAAACGGTACAATCCGGAAAGTCACGATAAAAGCAACTACCGGATCGCCCAATTAATAAATAAAATAATTTACCTTCGTCCGTGTCAAGATAGCCGTCGCCCTTGTCTACCAAGATCGACACCGCTGCTTCGTTCATCAATTTCTGATACTTCTCTATCTTATTTTGACAAATCTCCTGTACAGACAATTCGCTTTTGCGTTTGTTCATTTTTATGATGTAATTATTCACTTTTCTTGAATCAAAACCCTTCAAAAAGGGTACTTTTAACTGGACTGCCTTAGAACACGTGTGATATCCAAGCGCACAAAAAACGTTATGAAGCGGGACGACGGCGTCGCGTACACTGTCAACCTTTGTTTTATTCTAGCTGAAGGTTGTGGTGACATCTAGCGTACGGAAACGGTACTACATAGTGATCTCGAGAACGAAACATGAGATATAATTAAATAATCTTACTATATTGTCCGATAAATTACATTCTAGAAAGTCACTAAAATATCTATTTGATTCTCTCACACACACTTATAATTGTGTACAGTTTAGCTAATAGGCGACAGGAAGTGTACTTGTTTATCTCTCCAGGCGAAGTAGGAGACCTACGAGTGAAGTGTTAGTACGGTAACTTACAATTAGTCAAAGTACTAACCTCGGCCTCGTGACCTTCCTGCTCACCAAGTTAACGGTTTCATTCCTAAGAGTGTTTCTAACGTAATTATTTTGTGTTGAATAAATTTTTTACTTTTTTTCGAGAGTTAAGTTCCAACTTCTTACTCGGGCAACGAATCGAAAAGTACCTGACTCCCGAATATCCATTGCGGTAGTCAAATTCGTGAATCTAACATTTGGGCTCACAATAGGGGGGTAGTATTGAGGTGGATCTGCAATCCTAACAGTTCTGTTACAATAACTTCACTGCAGGTTGATGTAGACGTATTTGGGACGTTGTTCCTGACACTGAGGTGTGTCAGAATGATTCCTTAGACCTCGTAAGGACTGTGGGGAGCTCAGACAGCTACTAACCACAATGATATTGGGACCTGAGCTTTTTAAGGAATGAAGCTTGGTGTTTTTGGTCGATTTCTGACAGCTCCGGGACAATGACTCTGCTATAGAAGATTTACATGGGTAGCAGATTTCCTGATACAGAGATGAGGTCCAATGCTCTCCAAATCCAGGAATTGCCAAGAACGAGCGCCCACAGTTTGCAGTACAATACTGTTCACTAGTTTGCTCTGGACTGCAGGATAAATTCTCTAATTATTTCTTAATTTCACTCGCTAGTAAGTTGCCCGTTCTATGAACCGATTAGAGAGAAATATTTAGTGGCCAGGTATAATAAGAACCTAACACCTGAAGAAAGTATCATTATATTGCTCGGTTCAAGCGATTTACACATCATAAAAGCGTTCTTTTACTTTCTGATTGGTAGTAATAAGCTCCGTGCGTCGCTGTTAAACACCTGAATTGCGTAATTCTGCCTTCATTTAATTTATAAACACTTTTTGTAAACAACTGTATAGAAACGCAAAGTTGGATTTTATATCCTAATCTTGGCGTTTGAATTTATTAAAAATCTCTATTATGTGAACCACTGCCTTTTTAGTCTCTGTGCTCGTACGTATGCATAATAAATAAATTAAAAAGATATTAAAATTGTATCAATATTTTCACAGATGTTAAATCCCTTCCTTTATTTGTCAACATGTATGTTTAAAACTATTTTATTGCACTATTTAATTAACCTTTAGACGGTCGGAGGATCATAATATATTATCTCTAATTTGGTTCAATATTTCCACGCAAATTTTCCATTAATCAAAAAAAATTATTTATCGGTTAGTTAAAGAGATATTAATTATTAAAGTTGGGCAAAACTAAGGTGGTAAGGGAAAAATCGTCGTATTTAGTTGGATGTCTTTAATTTTCGCCAAAGTTCGCAAGTTAACCTATGCATTGGAGTATATTTCTACAATAGATAACTGGACATCTGAGGCATTTACTGTAAAAAAATGAACATCGTTTATCTTATATTTATTTACCTTACCTTTAGAAAAAAATCATAGCATCATGATTTATTTATCCGAATAATTATTATTTGCCAACACTAAATTGACATTGTTAATATTGTTCTTTTTGAGATTATACTTCTGTTGTGTCTGCAAATCGTTACAATTAGGAGAGCAGAAAATGGGTTTCAAACCAGTTTGTTGTTACAAAATACGATGGTTATAAGCAATGACCATTGCCATCGTGTTATCACAAATTGGTACTACCCTGCTATGTCCCATAGGGTTCTTCATACATAGTGTTCTCAATGATGTCACACACGCGATTTTCTTGATCACATGCATGCATGCATTGCGACCCCAATGACATACACAATTCCAAGAGCACAGTCCACCGACCGCACGTGATTGCCCGATGTGTTGGACTCCCATCGGAGCAACACCCGAGGTCGCTCATAGAACCGTACAATCCCGTAATCAGTCGCCAAACCACATTCGACTCCACGAGTGCGAATGCCCGGTGCGTTGAATCCCCATTAGGACAACACACACACTTGCTCCGACGACCCAAGCAAAGATCTCGGTTGGCTAATTGCCGAGCCCATTCCACGAGCACAATTGATCCAACTAGTGCAACTGCCCGGTGCATTGAATTTCCGATGGAATAACACACGCGGTTGCTCGGTAACCAAAAGTAATCAGTCTGAGAACTTGAAGGCTTCCGATGTCAGTACCGATCAATGTGACGTTAGATTCCGAATTACGAATCATGAACACTATATATCGATAGAATGAATGATTGTCCAGTCATATAGGAAAGCACCAATTCAAAACATTATAATAAAAGAATGAGTACTATATTTGAGAGGAACTTACATGTGATAGCTTATAATTTCTGATCGATGCACAAAACGAAATTAAAACTCTAACTCAGGATTCTACATATGATGATACCCCCCTTGGGCCTCCCCCTTCCTGGTCGCCGAGTCCCCTTCCCCCTTCCACAGGTGGGCATCAACAAATATATTTTTCTATTTGTTTTATGAAATTTAACAAATTACGAGGGTTTTTGATTTGACTTCAGCCAAAATCTACCACGCTACCTTAACTGGCACCGTTAGTGTGCTTTGAACGAAAGGTTTCAAGGTATATAAGATATATTAAGCGTCGCAGAATTCAAATCCGAGATAAAACTTTTTGAATTCAAAATGGTGGATCCAACATGTTATCCAGAAATTTCAGATAATTATTGGAGATCTATGATAATTATTATTTTTTTCGCTAATTCGAAATCAGGGGTTGAAATTTCAAAATTCAAAATGGCGGAACCATTATGAAAATTCGAATGTGAATTATGAATGCAAAAAAATCACCTCATAATATCAAAATTAAAAGCTCCGATATCTTTCCTAAGTTATATGTGAGACAATCATTATCTATTTTTTATTACAAAGGAATGGATGGATGTTCATCCGAATGTCTGTATGAATACAATTTTACTTGTCGCTACTAATTATTATGTCAATATGATAAATTTTGTTATGAAAGATACTCCCGGTCACTTTATATTTCACGTACCCTGCCTTGCAGTTTTATTAAACTGGGGGAAATATACAATTAAAGTTCATAATTTCAGGGTCCTACCTAGGACCCACTGAATTAGATTAGTAATATTCCTAATGATTGTATAATGCTGAGGCAGTTCCCCTATATAGGGGCTACACGTTTCAAATATTACAACCTAACCTGCGATCTAAACAGTCTCCTACCTAGCGGCTATCTTGACAGTTGAAAAATTAGCTAGAACTCAGCCAGGGTCTATCGAGAATTTCTATGCGGCAGTGTGATCTAAATTAAATGATTTATTCTTGCGTTTTCAGGAAATTTCATTTTTAGATTAAAGTTTTACCTCACAGTTATTATTTTGAATAATTCATTATACGACTGCAAATAACTCTGTTCTAGACGATCAACAGCACTTAACGATCTTGCAGTAAAACCCATCGTCCAGTTTCCACCCACTCTTGAAGATGACGTAAGTCTAATATTTTTTATTATTTTAGTTAATGATTCGACATAACATGTATTGAATAGGAATACTTTTCTCTTTCCATTAATTTTACATAGTTTCTACCATTATAATATATTATTGAAGTTGTCATTTTCTGTCTTCCTATGTTGCATCATTTATTGTTAAGTCGTTCTCATGGCTTTGAAAAAGTACAATTTAGAAGGCATTATTTGAGTTGAAATTTTAAACTTACGTTAGACCTTGAGGTTCTAAATTAAGTCTCTTTTGCTTCTTTTCAACTCTTGAGTCCTGATTTAAACCTAGAATACCTATCATTTCTAATTTTATACTATTTTGAACCTTTATATTCTACTACAACCTACTTTGATGTTCCATGTCCTACTAATTAAAAATTTCGTTTATCAAATAATTTGTAAAAACTTATGCTCACCTACGTAATTATTCAATACCATTTTTCAAGTCATTTTCAAATTTGAAATGTACGTGAGACCGAAGTGATACATTTTTTAAGTCTTTCATAATAAAAATAATTTGTTATTGATTGCTAAATTTAGGAATATTGAAATAATTTTGGAATAGACGTGAATAGTGATAGAATAAAGTAGGTAAATAGTAACTTTGTAATGCAATTTAGTCATATCAATAGGAATTATGAGAAACATTTTAAAAAATAAATAAAATTATATAGCTTTGGCCCTTTGTTATCACGCTGGTGCGAATTGGCATCTCCCCGTATTATCTCGAAAAAGACTATTTTGTAGCATTTCAAAAATTAGCACATATTTTCAAATACATAGTGCAAGAAACGCGCATGTGCATTATGCTGATTGTTATGCTTTTGTGATGATGCCACATTAATTTTCTTAATCGCACGCTTTTAAACACTAGTGGCCCTAAAAGCAATTTAGAATACAGCATCTCTTAACAGGAATCTAACCGTCTTCAACTAAAAGATACTTAATAGTGATTATAAAAGAAAGGTAGGACTAAGGGTCTTATTGAGTTGGCCCA
Organism: Trachelus iudaicus; assembly: GCA_030142595.1. Taxonomy (NCBI): domain Eukaryota; kingdom Metazoa; phylum Arthropoda; class Insecta; order Hymenoptera; family Cephidae; genus Trachelus; species Trachelus iudaicus. Next base: position 55,244 of record JARQTH010000072.1, on the reverse strand, counting down.
AAAATTCGATTACACTTAAAGAAAAACGTTTAAAGTGTTTTATTTTATTTATTTTTCAACCTATAATCTGATAAATATCTATCATTAGCTCAGTCAAAAGATAGATGCTTGCATGGAACCGTCCAGAACATTTCAACAATTTGTATGAATATCTCGACAGAAGTGTAGTAGAACCTTTAGACCAACCCAATAGTTTGGTGGAGAAATACGTTCATAAGGAGCATTCATGTGCTCGAATCCAGTAACATTCTGTGGAGTAAGCCAGTAGAACATTTAAGCATTTTAAACAAAGGAAACAGTTTATTATAGTATATGGCCTGCTGCTTCTTCACTAATTTATCACAGGCGCAGGGAAATTTATATTTCAATATCAAAGAACTCAATCGTGTAGCGTGATAAGTTGCAATTCATTTGTTATACGTTTTATATTTATAGGATGCAACTCGCTTCAGCCAATACAAGGGAGTTCACACAGTTTCTATTAAGAAGGTACGTACGATTCTTCATTATATTACAATTATTTAAACAGCAGGAATATACCAAATAGTATAATTTAGATATGTCATATAAATAGTATTATGGTACATAGTATATCATGAGAATTTTCGGAGTTGAGTATGAGAATCAGCAATACCACACTCGTATGTATATTCTCAGTAGGGAGTGATAAATCATTCCTTAAGAATCAAGAGGATCTTAAATCATGTAAATATTTGAGGTCCTGAGCAGCCAAATGGAACTACTGTATCTCTTAAATGAATCTATCAAAGTACTTAATTCTTTTATGTAGCATACTTTAATAAAAGCTTGTTAGCATAACATTACAACTACGGGGATATTGAGGTCTAAAGTTTGACTAAATAACAGAAAATATATATATATATATACATAATTCATTCAGTGAAAATAAACCATAAGTGCTGGAAAGGATTTCGTTCTTGAGAATTCAAATTATTTATTAATTGATACAATTGATTAACGCGTGTGTGTGCCTTAATTAGGTTCTAATTGGGTAACCACCAGGGCATTTAATAATGTGCATCGCCAGTTAAAGTCCGATCGGGTATTAATCAAGTAATAATTAAGAAAATACAGTAAAAGCTTCCTAATTATTATTCAGCTAGACCCTGGTCGGCTAATAAACAGAAAGTCTTTAATATAGTAGTCAGGATAAGTTCACTAAGCGTCCTCTAAACCCTTAAAGGCGACCTAAAAGATTTCTACTCTGGTAGATGTCAACGTGATCCAATATTTTACCGAAATTTAATATTCATATTGAAAACGTTGACATTTGTGTCAACACCTATGTATTTTAATCTTTATACCGATAGTATCAGTATTTGAGTTACTATTCCAACAAATTCTAACAGCACTAGTGCGATAAAGTAAACTTTGTTCTCGCGCGCTGTCATGACACGCATTCACTTTGGAGGCCTTCCTTGCTTTCCTTATGGGTGCTTCCTTCAATGGGAAGATGTGCCAGTCATTTTGGACGCACAAAAAGTATCACTTTTGATGAATGCGTTACAGAAAATATTATGCGATACTGGTGCAATAAAGAGAACATTATATGCAGGTTGTGAAGTTTGTCACACTCGCTGCACTCGTACTACAAGCAGCACTCGCGTTCGGCTCGTGCCGCTGTGTTACTTGTGCGGCTTGTGCGACCAACTTCACCGCAAAGTGCTATTACATGTTCTTTGTAAAAATTCAATTGTTTTTTTATAGGGTCAGTATGGTTTGGGTATTATGATCATCGAAGGCAAACACGCCGAAGTTGGACAAGGAATATTTGTTTCGGATATACAGGAAGGCAGTGCTGCTGAACAGGTGAGATAGTTGCAGACTAGATGGTTATAATCATTAAATAGATGACTTACTCACTTATGTATTCTAAAAGGGTTGTATTCTAACAATTCGCCTTTCTAGAATACCTTTAGCTGTACGCAGAGAAAGAGGTTGATTAACACGTTAAGCGCCAAGCCGAATTTACGTGCCTTTCCGTTCACGCGAGCTGAGACATCATGAAGCGTAACGTTTTGTTATTTTCTACCAAACATACAATATAAATAGAAACCGTTCGCACAAAGACAAACATCGTTAGTAAACCGAAAATTGTTATAGATTATAATGCGGGAAAAAATCTATTGACCTGTCAAATCAAATGGCTATATACAGCAACTCATTATGGAAGTCAATGAAATGGTACTGAAAATTATGTTTTGAACTTTTATTGAATACCGCTGTTGTGAATTCGTTTTTCATCCATCAAGAATCAACAGGCCAAAAGATGTGTTACGGCATATTGTAAAAAATTAATTAAGGCATTTACGCAGAAGAAGTAATAAATCGAAATGTCTGGTGTACATAGAAAATCGCGGCATAATTTGGAAAAAAGAATGGCAGTGCGCATAAAACCAGGAGGTACTGCACCAAGTGCTATAGTCAAAATTAATTTTTAAGTTCACACGAAGCAAAAAATCTAACGAAAAATGTTACAACCTTTTGCTATCAATGTATAGCCAAACCTTATCTTTATTTACCTTCTTTTAATAAATTATGTGGTGTCCGAGGGAGACATGTAATCGACACAGGATTAAGGAATGTAGACGACCTGTTTATTCGACGGCCGAAGCGAGGCTGCTTCGTACCACGATCAGAGTACATACACAGCTACAATGCTTGCTATGTATATATGTATACATTATCGTTGTGTCTTGTCGATCATACTAATATACCACAAATTACATTAATGTTTTTAAGTATTACATTCTTTTCCTTGAAGCATTGACAAAAAAAACCGATGTCGCCTAAATTAAATGTTCAGTCTCACAAGTACGCAAGTGATTCATGTGTCCAAGGAAAGCATCACAGAGAGCCGTTTCCTAGCAAAGGATGTACTCGATCTTGTGCATTCTGATGATTGCGGAAAAGAAGTCAATAGGAAGATCGAGGTATATCCTAACATTAATAGACGACTGCACACTGAAGGTATTTATTTCCTTCATTAAACTATTTCTAGAGAAACAAACGAGAAAAAATTTAAAAATAATTACTACTGATAATGGCACAGAATGTGTCACACAAGAACTCCAGAAAGAGTTGAAACAAGGAGGAGTGCAACACCAAACTATAGTCCACAGCAGAATGGAGTAGCGGAATGCTTCAACAGAACAATCGTTAATCATGTGAGAACCATCTTACTCGAAGCCAATCTACCGAAGAAGTATTGGGCAGAAACATGCTCAATAGCCGTGTATTTGATGAACAGATCTCCAGCAAAGGCTATTTATGGAAAAACACATGAAGAAACTTGGGCAGATGTCAAATCAGACCTAAGCCATACGGGAGTGTTCGGGTGCAAATTCTTAACAAATGTACCGAAGGAAAAACGCCAAAAATGGGATTCGAAAGGAGTTGAACATGTGTTTATCGGATATTGCAAAGACTCTCCTGGGTATAAACTGATAAATCCAATAAATTCAAAAAGTAGTAAGAAGTCGAAATGTCGTGTTTCTGAAAAATTCAACATTTTATGAAAAATAAGCAGCAAAAAGAATAGGAAAAAAAGAACAGAATTCAAAACTAAGAAAAATATATATTTCTGCAAACTTATTAGAAGAGGAAACAGAAGAAGAAGAGCCGAGCGTCGAAGAGCCGGTGCAATAAGTCACCGAAAACTAAGAAGAAGGTAAAGTTTCAGAAATTGAAAACGACTTTGATGAAAATGATGTAACTTCTCTACTTGATGAAAATACGGAGGAATTCTACAGCCCAATTCCTGATAATGAAGAAGAGTGGTTCCCAGACAGCGAAGCGCCATCCGAAGCAGGTGCATTTACCTCACAGGGCGGAGAGCTACGCCGATCGACGCGAGAAAGAAAAGGAGTAATTAGAGACGATTATGTAAGCTTCCTAGCAAAAAATGAAAGTTCTGTCGGTTTAGAAACCATCGATGAAGCAATGAAAAGACCTAAAAAGAAATTTTTGTTAAGACCAACGATGAAAGAGGAACAGTATCTTATAGAAAATCAAACCTGGGAGCTCGTAAATCCACCGCCGGATAAGAAACTACTCAATACAAAATGGATTTTTAAAACCAAGCGAAATGTCAACTGGCTTGACAGGACTGTCTCATTAGGCCTGACATAGTACATGCAACCAGTGTACTTAGCAAATACAACAATGCACCTCGAAGAATCCATTGGGGAGTCGTAAAACGAATATTTCAGTACTTAAAAGGAACTCAACAATACAAGATAGAGTTTTGAAAGGGTGGCTAGACTATCCTTCAGGGATTCAGCGATACGTACTGGGGAAACTGAAAATACAATAAAAAATCTCTTACAGGATACGTTTTCCTCCTAAAGGGTGGTGTAGTATCCTGGAGCTGTCGAAAAGAAACACTGTTACTCGCTCGTCGACGGAAGCACAGTGCATAGCATATTGCTGCAGGCTAAGAAGCTCTTTGCTTAAGAAAGCTAATTCAACATCTCAGTCCTAGCATCGTCACTAAACCAACAAAATTATCCTTTGACAATAAGGGTACTATAGTACAGTACAACAAGTACAAACTTCGGGATATCGCCCACCTACAAAGCACATCGACATGTAACATCACTTTGCGTGCAATTACATCGAAGAGAAGAAACTATTAATGGATTTCATCCCGACCCAAAAAATTGATAGCCGATAGTTTAACGATGGCAGTGTTTAAAACAAAGACTGTTTTGCTCCAAAGACTTGGAAATTGGACTTGTTGATCGTTTATTCGCAAAAAATAAGGTGATATTGGAGATTTGGATATTTATAACATTGTTATTTATTATGAAACATTGTTTTGCATTGTATACATTTATTTAAAGAACATATGTTTTGGTCGCCATTAACTGACTAATTATTTAAAAAATGTAGGGCCTCGAGCCGCAATCACATTTTTCCCGCGTTTTCTGAAATGTTCGTCGGCCGATCGTAGCGTCGAACCGTTAGGGAGTAGGCGTAGTGGGGAGAGCGAGAGTTTTAGTTTTGATGGCGACGCTAAAGACGTTACGACGTTCAGCCGAAGTTGTAGTTTTTACGTTAATCCTAGAGTACAATAATAAACTGTTTTACTTACCCTATAGCTCGTATCAATCTATTTCATACAAGGAATAATAACACCTACATTCCCATAATTACCTATAAAAATGTGTTGATTAAGTGGGCGTGTTGGATTGTTAATCAGCATCAGTTGTTAGTGTTGGTAATAAAGGCAGGTGGTACTGTGTGTTTCGCTATGTCTTATGGCGTTCACTCTTACTCGACCATCACGTGCGTATGTACTTTGGCTCTCCCTAATCAGAATCCGATTCCATCACTTATAAACAAAATCATGAGGAATTCTGATGTAAGTCTTCAAGGAACCCTATAGTCTTATCCGAAAAATGCCTTAGAAGGAAACCTCGTCGCAGCCCAAACAAACCCTTATCAGACTGTTATGAGGTATCCTGTAATACGGTACCACTTACTAACCCCGAGTCATCCTTTTAAACCAAATCGAGAGCGTTCCTTAGTGAACCGGTACATAACTTTCGGAGATCCTCCACAGCCGCTTCCCCAGGGCATCGAGTTGATCACCACATCTTTAACTCGGGTCAGGATGTTCCTCCCCTCCCCTTAACCATATACAAATCTTGTCCTCTACCCGCTCTAGAGCCCTTTGCCTCTCTACAGCAAGGCACCGGTATTTCACTCGGGGTTCTGCCGGTCCGTGGAGACGTCTTCGTCGGGTACTCTCCTCTGCCGAGCAACTCGGTATGTCAAGCCTATCTCTTCACGGCATATTCGAGAATCTCGATCTTAACTCCACAACTACGAATACTTCGAGAGCATTGGCATAACTACACGAACCAACTCGAGAGCATAGCTTCTGAGCAGGGTGGGGACTGGAAGGGAACCAGAAAGCAAGAACGTTATCTGCATCGATAGCTAGAGTTGCCTTGTGACTATGAATCGAAAAATCACCTCACAGTAGTGAAATTCATTTTTCTCGTATTATTGCGCGTAATGCAAAACACATTTGATTTCGATAAGAAAGATATTGAACAAGGCGTAGCGTCTTTATTGTAGCCTTCTTATTTCTACCGACAAGGTTCAATATCCAACACTATCTCTTCACTTTCCAGTCGGTCCTCACCGGTTCCTTGCCACACGAGAACTCCTCGTACTTCCTTGTTCTACCTTCTGACCGAGCACACAGTGGTAACGGATGGTGACCTACGGCCTTTTTTTAATATATTGTTTACATTCTATTGTATTCTCGGCCCTACGCCACTCAAATGACCCCAACACTGTGCCCCGCGGATCCCTTGGACGCCAGTTGCATCCTTGTAACAGCGCGACTCATCGGATTGTTAAATTTATAATACGCAGCACATCAACACCGAGAGTCCTCTCGGTCGGTCCTTCTCGCTAGGTCCTAATCAAACCATGGTAGAGGGGAACCTGAGGGCGGCGAATGTTTACAGAAATCAGCTGGTATTTTCGAAATGAAAAACACGGTGTAACTGAACTTCAACAGTTGCGAATTATTAGATCTGGGTAAACAAGTACAGTCCGATGGTGCATACAAACGTGACTCTATACAATCGTACCAAATAAGGAGGTCGTCTGCCTTTAGAAAATTACCTGAATCCTCTATTGTAAGGCACGTGACGGGCCCCCGCCCACCACTCCTCATACCAGGATGCACTGGCACTTGTGCCGCATCCCCTGCTGGTACGATGCATTCCTCCGGCATTAGTAGTCTGAGTTGCACATATCCATACTCACGATGCAAGCTCGTTCCCCCCTTTCTCTCGCGCACCCCCCCCCCCCCTCCCAAGAGTTAATTATTCAGTGGAATATATCTGTGAAATCGTGTGAAAGATGGAACAATGTGATCGGTATTAAGCGGTGAGAACTTTTATCCATCGAATGGCTAGATAGCTATAGGGTAAGCGATACTAGAAGCGAGCTTACGTGGGTGGCCATTATTTCTGCCACGGTGACTGGTACTACGCAGAATCAGCAATCTAACACGGTGAAAGTGATCAAGAGACTCGGTCGAGTCTCGCGCCAAGTACAGGAAATCTGCCGTACACGGCACGGCCCGCCGAGACTCATAACTCGAAGTATTTCTTGTACCTGTGTTTCGACTCAAATATTTTATGAACAGCTGTATGTGAGAAAAATGTATTGATATATTCGCTATAGGGATGAAGAGTTCTGAATCGATTGCCACCAAATTCAATATGATTAGTGTACGAGATCAGGGCGTATTGAGATGACGAGCTAGATGATTTTATTCCAGGTCCGTCGTCGTCGTCGTCGTCGTCTTCGTCTTCGTCTTCGCACGTCCATCTACTGTTTCACACAACAAATGGCGCTGCCTGTTTTTCCTTCTTTACCAATTTATACTATGGATGGTGGTGGTAATTTACGAATACAGAACAGAATCAAATACACTTTATACATGAAGCTACCGTTCACACCGAATTTCCAGATAGTATAAGGGTGTTTTCACTACAGTATATAATTATTGTTTTTAATAGCATTCATGTGGAGCGCGCGTGTATGGGTATACGTATGTGTGTGCTTCAATATAGTTTCTCGTATTTTAGGTGACAGATTTTAGAGATATAGGATGTGCAGGTGTTCCTCTCCGTAGTATCACAGACATTGGATTTCTTTTTATGGGGTCTACTAAAAGAGACCACCAATAGTTGAAGATATGCTTCAGCGTATCATCCCAGCATGTACGAATATCACCTCGGATATACTTATTATCATCTTCTAACATTTTGCAAAAATTAAGCGTATTTCTGTCCCGTTAACGAAATATGGTCCAATTACTTTCTGCCCTTGACCTTGAATGACCTTGGAATAATTATAATCGCTGAATTCCTAATGAAAGGGACTATCACTGTAGGTGTTTAAAAAAGGAGGGGTTCCATTTAAAAAATCCAAGGTGACCTTGATATCTCTAAAAAAATGACATGAAAACAAAATTCTTTTTTGGCATCATGTCAGCCCCATTGTACCATTCAACTTTGTCCTTACCATATTTTACGTATCTATAGAAACAATGAAGATATTTGAGGTGCAAACGTTAGGTGACTCACCCGGTATATTGCATTTATTTCAATTTTTCAACATTTATGGCAACGTATCAGTCATACCCGGGACAATAATCCTCTTATTATGATTCCAGCTCAGTGCTACCTTATTCTGTTGTACCGTACAAACATTATTCTTTTTACTTTGAATTAAATTTTGACATTTACCTAAATTTTTATGATGTAGGAGATACTGAATATAATCATCAAAAGTAATTATTTTTAATGTAGATGCTTTAACTCGTTTCGCGTGTTTCTTATTTTTGTATTCTCCTAAAATTTTGAAAGAGTATGATTTTGCTCGCAACCCTACAAATTCAACCATAATTTTCCATTATTTAAGTCCTTCATTAATCCTAATACTGTTTTATTTGCCAGTGGTATATCATAAATATTATCCGGAGGATAGTCTGAGGTGTCAAATTTAGCTAATTGTAAGACACGTTTAATATACTCATATCCATATATTCGGAATAGTAAAGTAGTATATGAGACTATCGGTGTCGGTATACATCAATTTAGTTTTATCACCAAAATTATTTTTTTATATAATTGTTGGACGCAATTTGCCTATTTGGCTGGAGGTGGGCACAAGAAGATTAAACAAAAACTCACAAGCACTATTTATATACGAAATGAAACTCTTTATTAAAAAAAAACTCTGCTTTTCCTCTTAGTTTTGAATTTACGATATAAGTATAACAAAAACGTCTAGCGCTCCTCTCTATACAAAGTCTCTCCTGAAACTAAACAAAGAAAAGAAAAACGGTGAGCTGTGGCTATGCGGCGCTGTCCCGCAAGAAGGTTTACAGAGCGCCCAAAAGGTGGCTTCACTTCAAGATGTTCTGTGAAAACAAGGGGGCGGCATGAAGCTGTATATGTACGTTTTAGAAATGTCTAGGATGGAAAATCCTGCGTATGTCGGTTTATTGAATTTAATTTTTGTTCGCGTTAATTACACTATGATCATATATTCATCAAATACGGTGCAGATATGAAAATTTGGTTTTACAATAAGAGCCTTTGCTCCATACACTCCATCTCACCTAGTTACGAGTTTAACGTCGTTTTGTTTTCTAACATGTTCCATTGTTTTACCGAAAACCGAATAGCTCATAAGTTTATAAAAGTTTTTTTCAAAATCATTATTCGATTTTTGCTCATTTCGGTGTTTAAATCTATATACTTTGTGAGTCATGGTGCCTGTTTCTCTATGGAGAATTATTCTTATCTTTCAAACGGAGGGACTTACGTTCTAGAATATTCCGATGAACCTTAGCCATCCTTCTTTTACGAAGTTGCGTCACGCAATTACATATCTCCTACGAGTAATTTGACACCTCGGAGGATGAGGAACTGCATTCTCGACGAACGACTCTGCGAGATAATTTTCGGTATTGCGCATTTGAACAACCGACATATAGATTTTTCTAGAACGTATATGACTTTGAACCCGCCACTGCGCTTACGGAAAGGTTGCGAGAAGCGTTTCGACTTGCACGAACCTGCATGAGGCTGCGGGATTGGGGAATTTGCGAAGCTTCTGCGTGGGACGAGGAGGCAGCCGCGACCACTGCGAGGTAACGTTCAAGGTTAAATCGGCTCCCATCCGAAACCTGCGTGGGGCGGTGTAGGGAGAGATCGTTTCCTGGAATCAACCTTGTAATTCTGACAAATAACGTTCGAAGTCAAACTGGCTGAACACTGCCGTCCGAAACCTGTACGAACTTGCACGAGGTTGGGAAGGGGTTCATCGAAGGTTCTAGAAGGCTCTCCGTGGTGGGGGGCAAGGGACTGCCTCAAAACGTCACGCGGGAGGACCGTCGGCTGTAGGAACGATTCTCCGCGACTTAGCACGGTCGCGAACCGTCGAAGCTTCTAGAAGGTTCTCAATCGTGTGCAATTTCTAGATTCGAACGTAAAATTCATAGTATCCAACCTAAAATTCCTACAATCCCCCTATAAATTCCTAGACAATAGGGGTCTCAGTGACGTCACTTCCAGAAATCGTAGAGCTCACAACAGCAACTTAGCACGGACACTTACCTTCGAAGATTCTAGAGTGTCGGTAAATGTCGGTTATAGGAATCCTGATCCAGAACTCCCACAGCTATACTACTAATTATTATGTACATTTTGAGTTTGTTTCCGATTTCATTTGTCTTTTTTTCTTTGTACCGGAACTTCTTAGTAATTATAATTCAGTGTATTCTACCCCCTGTTCCCTCATTTCAGAAAACCCTCCGCGAAGTATTAGTTTAGATTTCTTGAGACTGACCCCCGCTCTGGGTTCGACTGACCCCAGGATTAGGTCATAGTATCTAATTAATCCCTTCATTAAACCATTCTGACATATATTTCGAAATTGTGCACGTTTATTTGAAAATATCGATAAGATCCAATGCGTAAACAAAATATATAATAAATGAATAATTTTATCACATGCGTTAAAAGAATGGTGTGTCGTTTACTCGTACGTAGTTCTCTTCTACAGGCATTAATTTAACACGAATTATGTCCGTTGTATGTGGCGAGTTACAGTACTAACACAGATTCAAATGTGTAATAAATTTAATGCGGATTAAACATTTCAAAATTATACACTTCTCACAGATAATACGTTCTTCGTGTGTTCTTTTAATACATCTACCACTAATACACACTAAAAAAATGGTATGTGTTGTTTTAACGCACCACGTAACACACTTATTTATGCAGTGTACTTTGCTTGTATTCCATCAACGAATTGTTTTACGAGAATTTTCTTGAATTTGATTTTGAGAAGGGAAAGCTATAATTTCAATAATCCTATGAATATTTATTAAAGAATCACCTCTTTCTCGTTTGTCTTGAGATTTTTGTAACACCGTATATCTATAATTTTACTGTATTGTGTGTACTATAATTTATTCATTTTCATTTTTAGGCGGGGTTACAAGTTGGAGACATGATATTAGCTGTCAACTTGGATTCACTTTTAGGCTCCAATTATGACGAGGTATGTTTTAGGTATAACTACATGAACTACGTATGTTGTATATGTTTGCAAACATAAATGCTTTAACACGTGAGCGCGCAAATCATACGATCAAATTTAATGCAGATCTCGTTGAAAAAATAAATGAATGTCATGAATGCAGAATTTTCAAGCCCTATGTGTGGCCCATTTTTACATATTATTCTATCAATACTCGGAACATAACTTTTTATCTCAATTTAAACTCAATCAGTTCAGTGTTCATCCGGAATTTTTAATACACATATTTACCCTTGCTCGCACACATACAGATATGTCCTTTTTCCGATAACAATTGCGTAGAACGAGAAGTAATGTTTGCATGTGTGTGAACATGTTATATGCAATATACTTTATAAGGTCCTTGGTTGCGTTGTGTATTATGGACGCAGATTAATTCAAGTTCTTCAAAACATTTTCTACTGTCATGCAGTCTTTGTTACATTTTTCATTGCTCTCTAAATATATTTTATAAAAATCCGACACATTAGCGTTGTACTAGTCGGTCATACCTCGATTGACTACAAGGGCACTTCGACCTTGCAGTAGCTCTAGAGATATTGGTGACCCAAAACTGCCAATCTTCCATTGCCAGTTGACAAAGGAAGTTCAACACTTTTAGATCACCAATTTCAACGAGGTTTGGTATTCGCGTTGTGGGCCATGGAGTAGTGAATTGTCTTCAATTGTTTAAGTTACATCTCCTCAGTTCGCATACAATAGTATATTGTGCACCGAGAGCGAGAACGGGTGTTCCCGGCGCAAACGGCCGTTTTTTCTCGAGATTCACATACAATTTTCATCAATAGCGGAGCAAACGCGAGTTTCCGCGTAAGGGGTGATTCTCGGGTCGGTGCAAACCAACAGATTAATTTAGTAACTCGGGCAATGCGTTCGTAGAAGTCGAAGGGGGTTCAGGGGGCAAAAGGTTCGCGGGGGGGGGGGGCGAAACACCCCTCATATAACCATAACCACGAGATAAAAGTTATACGAACATTATATTGAAACTTCTTAAGAATGCTTATTTAAAATGGCTCTGGCATAATGCTTCGAATAAGAAATATTACAATTAATGAAAAATTACAATGAAAATCGCATTCCGAAAAGTGCATTTTTTTAAATTTAATAATGCAACGTAGATTGTATTACATCTTTTTCAAGATGAAAATTGAATTTGTTAAAAATATTATTTTAAGTTGATTTGATTGAAATATTCAATTTTTCAATCCTCCACGTTTCACTAATCGATAATTGCCCGTTTTCGCTCCGCTGTTGAAGAAAGCATTTTTAAATTGCATAACCTCAGAAAATGAAATTATGTCTCATTTACCACCTTTTTTTTTACTAGACTTGCTGAGTATAGTTCCCTTCACTTAAGTTCATTAATAACGAGAAGCATAACAATGATAACTTATTACCGTGATGAATGATCATCATTATTATAAATGTATATACAGGGTGTTCCGAAATTACCAGACCAACGGGGTATGGCGGTGTTCGGGAGGCACCACTGATCACGAAAATGAGCTTCCTTTTCTCCGGAAGGTCATAGTTTTTAGATGGGGGAAGGTCAAAGTTGACCAATTAGAGTGAAGCATCAACAGAAATGGTAGGGACCTACGAACTCTGAGTTTTCTTCCCTCGCTTTTGTTTCTCAGTGGCTATGGGCAGACTGAAACCAGGCGAAGCCAT
>JARQTH010000072.1:27182-39916 GCA_030142595.1 Trachelus iudaicus | reverse complement strand
TCGCCTGGTTTCAGTCTGCCCATAGCCACTGAGAAACAAAAGCGAGGGAAGAAAACTCAGAGTTTGTAGGTGCCTACTATTTCTGATGATGCTTCGCTTTGATATGTCAACTTTGACCTGCTCTCATTTAAAAACTAAGAGCTTCCGGACAAAACGAAGGTCATGTTGGTGATCAGTGAAGCCTCCCGAACACCGCCATACCAACCGGATCAGGTAATTTCGGAACACCCTGTATATGTTAAATATTTCGTTTTCTGTAGCCGCCGTATCTGTATAAAAATGGATAAATGTTTGCCATGTTAAGAAATATATAATTTATGCAAATAATTAGTAGCAGATTAACTTGGCATATTTTAGCCGATTGAGAGAGAGCGTTTGTTTCCAGGTCAAATAGAACGATTTTGCTTTCAGCCCAATCATGTTTATTGTGGAAGAATGTACAATTCGATTTTGTAAATGTATGAATGGGTGATAATAGAAGAATGATTTTTCAGGACGTACGTGGAACGTCTTGATCTAGCTTATCCCATAAAACCTCCGACACTCCATCCAACCCGCAGTTCGACTGATATGTGATTCCCTCGCGTCTCTGGCTAATAGCGTTCTTGGCGGATCTTTTTTTGGCAACAAAAAGTCTTCTCCGTTTATAGTCTATCGTTTTCGACTTTTCGGATTTTTTAGATCGCGCTTTGTCTTTCTTTTCTCGAAACTTCATTGTTTCCTTCCCGGGAGATAGTGTTAGACTTTCGCATACTGGAGCAGTGTACTGTGAACCAAGATTTTTTTGGTAGACTGCTACCGCGACTCGGAAAGCCATCGATTCGGAAGCGCCATAAAATTGAGTCTGGATGTTTGCTGCACACGATACGATTAAGGTTTTCATTCGCTTGAGATGACCCGCAAGGTGCAAGCTTGCTAGCGTTGTTGGCGTACTTCGCGAATATGCTAGTAAGCTTTACTCGCAGCTTTGGATCCGCCAACGGTTTTCCATCTGGCAGACCCTTGTGAACATAATTCTCATCCGTATGGGAGCGACATCAACTTCCGCATCTAATGTGATTTCCGTACGCACGATCACCAAATTTTGTAGCGCTGACTTAGTCGCTGATTCGTCATCTTTGTTCTGATGAACTGCACGGGAAAAAGCTCGTCCGAAATAGTTCGTGACAACTTTCGGCAGATTCATAACCTACAGAGCACTGGTGAGGTCTTTTTTAGCATGGTTTACGTCGAACCATTTGTCAACTCTGTGAGATGCTTCACGGCGTACTGCGGCAATCGACGAAGCGACATCATCTGCAATCAATACCTCAATAGTCACATTTCCTGTCGTCAGAAGTTCATTTTTGGTGATTAATTCGACGGCCATATCGGGCTCCATAGCTTTCGCGCTGCGGTCGAAATTTAATCGGCAATCATGCTCGGATTTCTCGTGACCATGCTCGCACATTGCACACTTTTTTGTGCGTGTCGCGTACAACAAAACGAGTCCACTGTAATAACCTATTAAGGATGCGTGACCTACAACAAACATGAAGGAAAATTATCTTAAAAATGTAATAAGCATTATAGGCCTATTATCACCAGGTAAACATAATATTCCACCTGTGAGACTGTTATAGGAACGGCCTGTCCCACGCTTTTGCCACCCGGCATTGTAACTCGCCTTCAGAGGAACCGATCTTTGCTCAAATTGGTCAGAACTATTTACTTCAAATCCACACGAATTTTTATTCAATTCTCCGACTGAAAAACTAAAATATCGGATAAAAATGATAAAGCTATCACGATCGACTATCATGCGATGAAACATAAACACTTTCATTCATGTTGACTGCTGCAATTGTTGCAGCAAAAGTGTTCGTCCTCCATTTCTGCCGTGCGAAATAAATTCAGCTGTAGGTACCCTGTAAATTAATGAAATGCATTTTATTTATCCGTTTATCAATTACATGAATGAATTTAAGATTGTATCAAGCCGTAAAAACAAAGGATAAATGTCAGTTTCAAATCAATGGAAAGCCGACACAAGAATTCCATTTAGAATTCGCTTCGCAGAAAACTCCATTCAGCCGCTCAAAAGAAACAAATATCACTTAAACCACAAAATACACATACACATATCAAGCATATGGGTATAAAATTGGATTAGAATGCAGCAAAAATAAAAATGAGAATGAGAAGTCAATTAGTTTAGAGTGGAATAAATATATTCGTACATAAGAGTACTAAAAGGAATGCAAGCAAGTAATCAAATACAATGCACTTATTTAATATTCGCTGGATGAGTATTGTGACAATTTTCCGCTGTCGTAAAATTACTCATTTCAGCTGCAATTGTCAGATTCCGTTCTAACTGTATACTTGTCTGGCAAATTTCTTTCGCTACTCGTTCAATTGCTAGTACCGGCATCTCGTTCATGCCGTTTGAGCAATCCCTTATTAACCGGGTGAATGTCGAGGGCAGACAGGATAGTATTAATTTGAGCTTCACCGATACCAGCGTCAATTATTCCTAGGCAATTACACTGCCGGTCAAAAGTTGAAGTTCACTTGCGTTATTTTTGAATTCTGCTGTTATACGAGCAAAAGGCGAATACTTCGAAGAATCGAAAATATTAATAAATACTTACGGATCTTTTTGTAAGTCGACATATTTTGTGTACATAATGATTAATATTTCATAAATAATAATAATAAATAAAAATAAATAAAGAAAACCATGTTTTTTTAACATTTCATTAAAATTGTAAGGTGAACCTAAACTTTTGACCGGTAGTGTACATTATATATATTTAAACAGATTTATCATATTGATGAAGCAGCATAATTGTTATTTATAAGCTTATATATAGCTTACCTATTCCGAGCTTGAAATTGACGTCGTGTTTATTACGTTGCCTGTCGCTACACTTGCTTTTTTCACTCGATGCACTGAACGTCGAGAAAGCTCGCAAGACCCACGATGACTTCAGCTTCTACATTACGAAGTGATAAAACGATGTTGCACTGATTACATCACTCTCTTCATCAACGACATCAGCGCTTGCCTTAAATACTTCAGTCACATGATATTTGCTGATGACACTCAGATCTATCTACATTGTCCACCGAGACTGCTGCAACAAGGTCTCGATCGCATTGCTTCTGACGCTTCAATCATCTTTAACTATGCTAGTACTAATGGTCTAAAGCTTAATACCTCAAAATCCAAAGTCATGTTTTTGGGCAGTGACGCATACATTCGCTCTATCGACGCCCATCTTCTTCTTCCACCCATGGTAGTCAATGGAACAGCTGTACCGTTTGTTAGCGAAGCGCGCAACCTGGGTGTGATCATGAACGCCAACCTCTCATGGACTAACCATGTATTCTCTATATCCCGGAAGGTTCATTTTTCTCTCCACAAACTCAAATACCACAAGCATTTTCTGTCGCAGCAACTCAGGATTAAGCTAACGACTACTCTAATCTTTCCGCACATCGACTACTGCTACTTAGTATATCACGATGTAACTGGTGAGCTTGACACGAAACTGCAGCGCCTCATCAACTGCGCTATTCGCTGCATCTTCGATTTACGTCTTGATGAGCACATCACGCCCTACAGACATTGACTAGGCTGGTTATCAGTCACCAATCGAAGGTTATGGTTCCTCGGAGCGTATAATATGTGTACAACATTCGACACGCGAACGGAGTAGGCTATCTCCAAGAACTCTTCAGTCCAATTGGACCTGAAACACGGCGCTCAACTCGCGCATCGACCTCTGAGTATTTCCATACTCCTCTCCACAGAACCGAGACCTATTGAAATTCCTTTCACCTCTCTGCTATTTACTTTTGGCATTCTCTTCCAGTGTGGATCACTTCACTCCCGACACTAGCCTCATTCAAATAGCATCACTATCGACACCTCTTCTCGATCGAGACAAGCTCTCTAGCTTAAAAATACCGCTAGCTTGAAGTCTGTTATCACTTGTATTCACAATTGTCAAATTTTGTTAATATCTATACTTATATTTTTTTAATTTTAAGTTTGAATATTTTGTTTAATGTTTTCATTGTTATGCCAAAGTATACTCTAGTACTCATCTCCATCATTGTTTTCATATCTACCTATCATCTAACTCACAGCAGATCTTTCGCTTTTTGTTTCTAGTTCTAATTCTAGGTTTAGTTTTAGTTTTAGTTTTTGGTTTTAGTTCTAGTTAATTTTTAAATTCTGTATTATATACTCCTCTCTGCTATGTTCACTCATTTTCTTGTAAATATCTCTTTCTACTAACGTGTCAGGCATTAATAAATCAATTAATCAATCTCTCTCCCTCTCTCGCTCTCTCACTCTCTATCTCCCTCCCTCCCTCTCCCTCTCCCTCTCTCGTGAGTGCGAAGTTCTGGGCGCACGTGTTTAAGCACTAATATTTAACCTTAGTTCGTTTCGCGTAATTTAGTGAGTGTGCATACAAACTATACATATAGCGCATTTGGATTATACCGTGTAATAAGTTTGAGTTGGGACTTTCTCATATAACATTTTACTTAAATTTGAGTGCACGAGGCCCGAGTTATTTGGTGACATGGGCATAGAGCCGGATGTGTTAGACGTGCGTGCTGTTGTTATTATTTACTTGTTTCTCGGAGCAGTGACTTTTGACTTTTGACTTTAAAACGGGTTTACAACTAGATGGTTGTGACGCTGGGACTTCAAGCCTATTACTGTGGGTGCGCCTTTCATCTCTAAACTAGTTAGTAATATTACCTTTGGCGGCGTCTCAATAGACTGTAAACAGTAAACAGTAGATATCGAAATGTCGAATCCTATGTGTGCTCTGTGCTATTCCTCGGTACAAAATACTAATGAAGCTGTGAGCACAGCAGCTAAATGCGCCCATCACTTTCACACCGGGTATGTTAAAACGAGAGTTTTATTACAATCTCCCAAAGATGCCGCCGAGACAGTTAACGTTATTTGCCCTGTGTGCTGGTGCGATGATTTACACCTTGACGTACTTAAATCAATTAATGATAGATTGGGAAACTGGATGTCACGATTACAAAAGTCGATTCGCTAGCGGCAGAAGTAGTCAGTCTAGACAAGAAATTTGATACCTTACTGACCGATAATGAACATTTCAAGAAGGACATGCTTGTAGTTAAAGGCTCTGTCGCGGCAGTCAGGAAGGAGGTAGATGGCCTTGTCAAAAAAACCGCAGCGCAATCTGACAGATTAAAAAAGGTTGAGGACAAAATAACTGCGGGTACTTCTGGTGGTCTTTTACGTGCAGATGAAACACTATTATTACGTATTGTTGAATTTAACAATCGGAGATGTACCATGAGAGAGGAAAAAAAATGCTTTTATTTGTACTAACGAACAGGCTATTTTCTCCGTTGTATAAATGTATTTATTCTGGTAGCAGAGCGTGGATACAATAAAATATACTAACTGAAATAACTGAAATAAACTTTGCTATTTTTATGAGCGTAAAACAATCAAATAAAATGAACTACTCTTTGTTTCCGACCATGCTTGACTATAGACTGACTAGAGCTGGGAAGCCGGTCCGGCCTCGAGCGCTCTTCTCTTGTCTCGCTTCTCATTAGTCGACGACTCTCGGTTGTTCGCGCTCGTCGTTCACAGCGATTTTTGTAAAGGCTGATCTGCATAAACCATTTTTAACACTTCCGCCGTTTGTGCTGGATTCGTCCGTGGTTATTCCGATGCTTTTCCTCAGCATACAGAAGCGATTCCTTGGAAGAGCCTTTGTAAGGTTGTCCGCCTTCTACTCCTCAGTTCGAAGATACTCGACTTTCAGCTCATTCGATTGCATTTTCTCTCGAACGAAATGGTAGCGAACGTCGATATGTATAGTTCGCTTGTGGAATTCGGGATTCTTCACCAGGCGTATGGCGCTCTGATTATCGACGTGAATTATCGTTGCTTGATTGCACGGACATTCGATTTCTGAGAGAAGTCCTCGTAGCCAGATAGCTTCTCGTGACGTGATCGACGCCGCCACGTACTCTGCCTCTGTCGTGCTCAGAGTAACGATCCGTTGACGTTGACTGGCCCACGTCACGGGACCTCCCGCTATCTCGAACAGGTACCCCGTTGTCGAACGCCTCGTCTCGACGTCACCGGCAGAATCGGCATCGGAGTATCCCATGAGATTAGTGTCTTCTCCGTTGCTTCGCCGCTTTGGTACGAGATGCCGTAGTCGATGGTTCTCGCCACGTATGCAAATATCTTCTTCACAGCGCGCCAATGTTCTTCACTGTGACGATTGAGAAACTTGCTGACGAGATTTAGCGAGTACGATAAGTCAAGCCTCGACACGATAGACAGAAACATCAAGAATCCTACCGCCTCCTTGTACGGCACTCTTGATGTCCTTTTCACCTTCAAAGAGCGGGTAGAGCGTTGTACCCGCGTCACTGGGAGTGGTTGACGATTTTGCATCGTCCATGTTGAATTTCTCTAAGACTTTCGTTGCATATCCACTTTGATGGATGAAGATCGACTTTCTTGATCGATCTCTCTGTATTTGAAGACTAACGAACAGACTAGAGTCCCCCAACGTGATCTTGAATCTCTTTCTTAGATGACTTAGCACCAGCTCGATGATTTCCGCGTCTTCTGCAGCAAGCAGCCTATCGTCTACGAACAGCGCCAGATATACTGTCTTCTCACCAACGTGACCGACGAAAATGCATCTACCCGCATTTGTTTCACGGAATTGGAATTGATTGAGAAAACTGCTGAAGTCCTGGTTCCAGCACCTTGGTGACTGCTTCAGCCCATAGAGAGATTTCTCTAATCGACAAAGGGTGTCTCTGCTGTCCTCTTCTTCGACCAGGCTGTCGGGTAGCTCCGTAAACATCTTTACGTCCAGTTTGCCGTATAAAAAGGCAGTTTGCACATCAAACTGCGCGAGTTCGAGATCTTTGAATGCGACGATAGCGAGAAGAACTCTTATCGAGTCATATCTAAGGTTTATTAAAATAATCAAAAGAGATGTGCAGTGTTTTCGACGTACGTCGACTATTTCCTGTACAGAGTCTAATCCACGAGACCACCATATCCGTCGAATTCTAATTGTAGACTGTCAATTTTCGGATGTACAGCCGTAAGCTGCATTCCGAAAATGTAATTATTGTGCGATTTTCAATTTCCACATCTCGGTTGCCAAGCCGCCTTTAGTCCTGACTTAGCGCATTGCTATATACGTAGCAACAGACTCCCAACGCAACAGTAATATTAAGTAAACGATGTCTTCTCATAGTCGGAAACTTATTATAAATACATGGCGAGAGAATCTCGCTACCGACCAACCAAGCCGGTCAACTCAGGGTCAAACGCTCGGAAAGGCAGGTTCTAATGCTTACAGTAGGCGAAGATTCTAGAAAAGTTTGGTAATTAAAATAAGATAAATCATAATTCATACCACCAAAATGCAAAATCTAAAAAATTCGATAATACAAAATTCTTAACGGCACTATAGTCCTTTAATCTAAATACGTGGAAAGAATTCGCCCGACAATGAAACAAGCCGCAAGTTGAAACTTGCAATTTGCTCTTTGTAAGTAGTATACGAAATCCCTATATCAGGAAACATTTTCATTTTTTGTTAATCTTTGGCTTCCTCATAGATGAATCTTCATCTACTACCGACGATTCAGAGGAAGCAAATTGCAAAATTTAACTTCCGGCTTGTGTGAATCGGCTAAAATTCGAAAACCTGACAATATGTATAATCAGATCCGTTTTGCGCATTCCCGCCAAACTTTATATATATCACGGCTAAATGATGTTCTATACTTTTGGAAACTTGGAGCTCAATCGCTAAAGTTGACGTGAGTTATATTGCTAAATTTAATTTTTCGAAAAATTCAAAATATAAAATCAAAACTTCTCGATGGATTCGGCCCAAATGCAATACCAAACAACCTTGTATACAAATCTCTTTGTCAAGAACTATTTAGATGATTATCACAAAATTCCCGATCGCTAGAGTGATAACGTCCTTTTTTGGGGAATTTGAAAATAATATAGAATCGGAGCCGTAGTTTGAATCATGGTGAATTATAGACAATAAAGGTATTATAGAGCTGCATATGCCTGCAAAGTTTGGGGGCTGTAGCTAAAACACACACACACACATACATGCACGCGCGCGCGCGCACGCATACATCCGGGCATTTTCTCCAAACGTGTTCTCTCGACGTTTTGGCACATTTTGAACATGGTGACATGAAAATCTCGACAGGAAAATTTTCCACCGTCACATAGCTGCCTCTATGAGGAAGCAAAAGGAAATTAGCTACAAGCGAAACGGACGGTTTAGCCGTGTACGTATCCTGTAATCTTTAATAAAAAAGCAGAAGATATTAAAAAAACGAAAGATCTCAGAAAAAGAAAAGAAAGCAATAAGCTCAATAAAGGAGCGAAATAGAGCCGCAAAGACAGCAGAACGCAACAGGATTCGGATCTCGCATTCGGTCGGACGATGCTTGAAGGAGATGGTCGAGCTCTCCAAAGCGTTAACGCGCAGCGGCGGAATCGGCCGAGTGGAGACGAGCGGTGGTTATGTCAGCATGGCCTTCGAAAATACTGGCCCAGGCGAGTTGAGGTTCTTCAGTCGGCTTTCTAGCCGAACGCAGAAGGTTATCGTGGGTGATAGGCAAGCCTTAGGCGGGCCAGGGAGGCAAAAGGCATATCCTTGCCGGCTGTATTGGCAGAGGAGCGGAGGGTAGTCCTAGCCGGCCGACGGAAACGGCGGAGTCCTCTCCCGCGTGCTCTAGGGCTTCTTAGACCTGACGGCAGCATCAGGATCCCGGCGACATCCAGGTCGGCGGAAACTGCGGGCACATCTCACTCGATGTACGCGCCGTGCTGGTTCCTCCTTGACCGTCCTTCTAGAAATACTCCAAAGATTGACAGCAATACGAAATCGTAATCATAGAAATCATCAAAACTCCACAATGGTGGCTTCGTGCCCTTCTGTCCACGCCCTTAAATCGTTGTAGAGAGACTCAGGAGTCGAGATAAATGGGGGGGACCCACTGGCGCATAAACAAATTGGACACAAATGACTTTTTACTCCAAATTCTGTACACTTTTAAGTAGATAGAATAGAATTAGGTATGAACGATGTCTTATTACAGTATATTGTATATGGTTCAACATTACTTTACGCTAGGTTTAGTTAGGTAAGGTTAGGATAGGATGGAATGTTCAAATTTCGGAGACTGAGTTGGTTAGTGGATAAGTATATCGTCGGCGAGCGTGCGAAGCGAGCGAGTCCGACTGAAGAGAGTATTAAATGTTTGAAAAGACTCCGTCAGATAAAGATAACTTACAATCGTTGAATTACTGATGGAATATCGCTCAAGAGGCAGAAATTCGCATTTGCGTTCAATTGGGTTTGTGCGCAACTGGGCATCACCCGAGATAAAAGATAGCATAACATGAAGGAAAAAAGATAAGGCAGCGTAAGCGAAACAATCGGACTGCTAAAGGACGATAATGTACGTTGACAAACGGAAACTTTAATTGTAATTTTTAGGTGGAATCACGCTAGCGGATTGTCGTGAGGAGCTTGGTTTGAGAGAGAGCTCTAATGTTCTACTGTTTTGTGCTGTGATTTGGGAGAACACGTCACAGTAGTGATTTATGTACTTGGCATTAATAATATGAATTCAATACAGTAAATACAGATTAGAGGAATTGACACTACTCCTATACTTGGCATAGTTCTTTACACGTAATTATTTTTTGGGGATTGAGATATTATGCGAGCTGCAATGCCTATCTAATAATTTGTCTAACATGATGAAAAATACCATTAAGCAGACAAAATAATC
Organism: Trachelus iudaicus; assembly: GCA_030142595.1. Taxonomy (NCBI): domain Eukaryota; kingdom Metazoa; phylum Arthropoda; class Insecta; order Hymenoptera; family Cephidae; genus Trachelus; species Trachelus iudaicus. The sequence continues at coordinate 30,049 of JARQTH010000072.1, read as the reverse complement.
TACCGTCTTGAATGGTTTAGGCGACCGCACTTTTAAAGAAGACTGAGGGGGTTGTTACGTTGACGGTCTGCAATCCTAACCAAAGTAAAGTTGCGAAAGAAGAGGAAGAGAGAGCCAAAGGTATTAGTGCTGATGGAGTTACCAGCGGGGACCAAACTAACTCGAGTAAGTACTGATTTATATGTCTAATGATTAAATGAAGTATACAGAGTGTTCACAATATGACGAACGTGAATAGCATGGTGGAATTCTAGTTGATAATTTAAAAAACACATGTTCTCATATAATAAGTTTTGCAGGTCAACATATGAAGATAATTAGTGTTAAGGTTACTATCAAGAGACTTGGTCGAGTCTCGCGCCAAGTACAGGCAACCCGCTGTACAGGGCACGGACCGCCGAGACTCTACTCAAAGGATTTCTTGTACCTGTGTTTCGATTCAAATATCTTATGAACGGCTATGTGTGAGAAAAAGTTATTGATACATTCACTATAGGGATCGAGAGTTCTGAATTGATTGCTACCAAAATCAATAAGATTAAAGTATCAGATCGGGGCGTATTGAAACAGCGAGCGAGATGATTTCATTTCAGGTCCGCCGTCGTCGTCGTCGTTGTTGTCGTCGTCGTCTTCACATGTCCATTTATTTTTTCACAAGACGGATGGCGCTGGCTGCTTTGCCTTCTTTAGCTATGTGTACTCTGGGTGGTGTTGGTAATTTACGAATCTCTCAAAATAACACTTACGTGTAAAAAACTATGCCAATTCAGGAGTGCTGTGAATTCCTCTATCAAAAAGTGTTGAAATCATATTATTAAGGGAAAAGTACGGAAGTCACTACATGTTTGCCTATTACATGATCTAGCACTGGCCCATCATTTTAATTGTATTTTCAAATATTTCCTATAAAGTTTTCGCTGCTCTTTCACGTTATTACTGCTTTCCGTAGTTAATTACAATTTAATGGTCATTTAATAATTATTAAAGCTTTAGGTGATTCCTTATCGAGTACTATTTGGTTGGTCCGTGTCAGGAATTTTAAGGTACTTACTTTGAACGTAGTAATAGTACTCTAATACTGTATGTTTGTTATTAAGCCTTTACCGTGATTACTTCTGACTAATTATTGTTAATATACTCTATATAGAAAGTTGACATTGGTTGTAAGTTTGATGACTAGCATAGTGAATGCAAATTTATATCAAGAAATGCACGGATCCGCCAAGTAGTATTCGATACGGAATCACGTAAAGTTTTATTATTATGTATTATTTATTATTAAATGACCATTAAATTATAACCAACTAAGGGAAGCAGTAGTGATGTAAAAGAGTAGCAAAAACGTCATAGGAGATTTACAAAAAATTGCATTGGCATGAAAGTAATGAGACACTCTAGAAAACTCTACGCATGTCCTTTTGTAAATTAATTGTTTTTGAGCATATTCTATTGTACATGTCCACAGAGCGAAAGTATCTAGAATGTTCTAAAACATACTAGAACATGATCAAAAACAATTAATTTAAGAAACGACATGTTTCGAATCTTCTAGAGTGTCTCATTACTTTTATACGAAGCCAATACAAGTAACATGATGGGCTAATGCTAGATCATATAATAGACAAACATGTAGGGACTTATGTACTTGGTCTTAATAATATGATTTCAACACTTTTTGTTAGAGGAGTTCACAGCACTCCTGTACTTGGCGTAGTTTTTTACACGTAACTGTTTTTTGGGGGGATATCACAAGTTTTTATTGCTCAAGGGGATGTAGAAGCTCTTATCACTGAAATCTATATTTTTACAGATATAAAATGTAAATGCATTGTGATGTCGCTAATCAGAAAAATATATTGCGTTGTCAAAAACTTTTAATGGCATATCAATTTAATTTGTAAGTCCATTTTTTTAGAAATGCATAAAGATATATACAAATAATTAAAGAAAATGTAATCTTGAATACATTTAAGCGTCGTTAATGGTGTCCAGCTTGTTAAAGCCACGTGGTAAACGTAAGAGTGGAAGTGCGTTGGATTATTTACGTACCTCAGGCCATTCGAATAACAGAGAGAACACTACGGTTTGAGCGAAACCGGACACCCTGAACTTTCACACCCGATACATAGATACAAGAAACTAAGGAGCAGGACGCCTGGATATCTTGGACTTCCACTCCTGCCATCTAGATACAGGAAGCTACGGAGAGGAACACCTGGGCACCCTAGACTTCCACGTGCGACAACTAGATACAGGAAACTACAGAGAGGAACACCTCGACATCCTATATAACCCATACACACGCACTCCACATGAATGCTATTAAAGACTTAATAGTTCTATAATTATTATGAAAGCAGCCTTATGATATCTGGAAATTCGGTGTGAACGGTAGTTTCACATACAAAGTGTATTTAATTGTGTTGTGACTCGTAAATTACCAAACCAACCAGAGTACAAATAGGTAAAGAAGGCAAAGCAGTCAGCGCCATCTGTCGTGTAAGAAAGTAGATGGACGTGCGAAAACGACGACGACGACGACGAAGACGATGACGACGACAGACCTGAAATAAAATCATCTCGCTCGTCATATGAATACGCCCTGGTCTCGTACACTAATTGTGTTGAACTAGGTTGTAATCACAGATAGTCGTTCATAAAATATTTGAGGCGAAACACAGGTATGTACTGTGACGTAAATTTTATCCAACCACCTCGTAGCAAGACGACCCGATCTCGCCACAAATGTGGGAGCGATACTCTACAGTTTTCCCGGGAAAACGCAATAAAAAAGTCTGTACAATCGGAAAAGCCAAATGGGCGCCAGACGCAACGTTGCGTCACGTAACACACGAAACTCCCGAGAA